>JAOEHI010051714.1:0-18091 GCA_025447815.1 Percopsis transmontana | reverse complement strand
AGGAGCAGGCAGAGGAGAGGAGCAGGCAGAGGAGAGGAGCAGGCAGAGGAGAGGAGCAGGCAGAGGAGAGGAGCAGGCAGATGAGATGAGTACGCAGGGGAGCAGGCAGAGGAGAGGAGCAGGCAAAGGAGCAGGCAGAGGAGAGGAGCAGGCAGAGGAGAGGAGCAGGCAGAGGAGAGGAGCAGGCAGAGGAGAGGAGCAGGTAGAGGAGCAGGCAGAGGAGAGGAGAGGAGCAGGCAGAGGAACAGGCAGAGGAGCAGGCAGAGGAGCAGGCAGAGGAGCAGGCAGAGGAGAGGAGAAGGCAGAGGAGCAGGCAGAGGAGAGGAGCAGGCAGAGGAGCAGGCAGAGGAGAGGAGCAGGCAGAGGAGCAGGCAGAGGAGCAGGCGTGTGACAGGGAAGCCGAGGAGGGACAGAGTGAGCATGATAGGGCCAAGGAACAGAAGGAGCAGGAGGAGAGAGAGATTGAATCCTGAACGTTATTATAAAACAGAAAGCTGATCTATTAAATGCAATATTCATCATTCATTTAGATATTTGAAATCTGTATGAACTGAATAGTTAGTATCAAATAAAATATGATGGAACATCCCAATGCACTAATTTAATAAACAACTTATTACCAGTATGGTATTGTTTAAATTGTTCAATTAAATTGAATTAAAGTAGGTATACAATACATGCAACTATCACTCTACATTGTTCTAGATTAAAGATATGATAATTTAACTCAATCAATTATCATTCTCATCTGTCTCTCTCTCTCTCTGTCTCTGTCTCTCTTTGAGGAGAGGACATTTGCCGTCTATGTGGAGTTCACACGCAACATTTGTACTGGTGGGTGGTGTCCAATCGATTGTGGTGGGCCGTCTTGGCCAGAAATGCCAGGGCCAATTTTTTTTATCTTTTTAGAGATCTGTAAGAGGAAGCATCAGTGTTGTACGGGTTACCCAAAACAACACCAAAATCTGATATGAAGGGGGCCGGGTAGGGTTAGTGGTTAGGTCAGCCATCTCCCAACCAAAAGGTTTTGAGATCGATCCCCAACATGCCCGGCCTACCTGTAAGCATCCTGGAGCAAGAGGCCTAACCCCTACCTGCTAATTAATTGTGCATCACTTTGGATACTGAGACAACAGTATTTAGCTCTCTAACTGGACAGATGTTTTTTCTTTGCAAAGGCTGAGAACAAGGACATTTTACACAGCTGGAGTTTTCCGTACCATTAGCATTTTGTATCTCAACCATTGCAGACTAATCTAACAAAAAGGATTGAATCTGAAAGAAATACTCTGTTGAGATGTTAAAGACGTACTATGGGTGTGCATGAGAATGACAATGATACAGGGAAAAATCATGTAGACTTTTGGCCTCCAGAAAAAAGTATAAAGATGAATAATATTTAAATCCATTCTCTACTGGCGCTGGTTCAGGAACTTGGTCTCCCCTGGCTGGCTGGATTCAGTCTGATAATCTCTGGAGTCAGTCATGCTTGTTAAATGTATTATCTGCTGAAATAGTACAAGGCTATTATGGGTTTTTATTTAGATTGCTGATTCAATTATAGAATACTAATACAAATAACTATTGTGAAAATAACAATTTTCACAATAGTCTTTATTTCCTTTACCTGTTTTTTTGGCAAGCTTGTGTGTTTATCTGATATTTTGACCACAATTATTAGGTCAAAATGTAGATATAATTGTGTGTTTATTATACTGTATACAAGTGTGTTATAAGTTACTGTATACGTGTGTTTATATAGATATAAGTGTGCATTTGTGGTTCTGAAGGTCTGGTTTCTGTGAAATGTGCGTCCGTGCATTTCTTCTACACAAGTGCTTTCCTTTTATCCCCGGTTAAAACCACTTCATCTTCGATGATTGAGTCTGACTCGTTGAATGTGATGTAATGTAATCTGGTTGGAGTTCCTCCCTATCGTGTGAGACAGTAGGCTTGGCAGATGCTTTTGGTTTGTTTTTGCATTTTTGGTTTCACAGAAATACCTAAGCGCAGAATACACACAAACCGATAAGCTTGTAAGACTCAGCACGACACGCATTAAGGAAATCTGCCTTGCCTCCAGTAAATAGTAACATGCAACGCTTTATCTAACAGGAACTGGAAACATGTTAATAATGGGAAATACTTTAACAGGCCCTTAAATCAAGAGGATTAGGGACCATATGTGAAGTTCTCTAATCTCATTTGGTGGAGCCTGGGGCATATCGTGTCAGTATGTTTTACATTAGCTGAATCAAATGCTTTCCACCAATGAGATGGCCCACATATTTAGGCTTGGCTGGTCCTAGAAAGCGCACATGCAACATCCACAAAGTGCCTATGCCACGCACATGTGCATGTACAGCACAGTATATGGGATAAAAGACTGGTTAAGGCTTTGGTAAACCGACAGAGGAGAGAGAGTTTACATTTCTGTCTGTCACTTGTTCTGTTAAAACTAATGCTTGCATCACTCATCTCCAGTGTCAGACACAGCAAAGAGGCACATTTAAATATTCATCGTATACACATATTAATAGACTGTGTATTTTCTGCTCAAATTAACTATCTACAAAGGAGTCTCATCTTGAGGGGTTCACTCATGCAGAAATATCACTGTGCTCTGTATCAATATTTCATTATGACTCACATACCCTACCGTATTAAAAAAAGAAATTTGATGGGAATTTATTGAAAATAAAAAACAGTTTGGGTGAACATTCTAGATAGTCTTGCATGCAAATAAGCTAGGCTATGATTAAGTAAATCAAATATACATGAATCTTGCTGTAATGTTTCTATGGCAGACTGCCATCAGAAAACTAGTTTGTTTTATTGGACTTTAGATTTACACTGAACTTATTCTGAATTTAAGTAAGTTTCCTGAAATACTGCTTAATCATTACCTACAGAAGTGCCTATAATTTTTCAGCAGCTGCATGAACGATTACACTTTAATGTGCCAATCTAGTCACGTAATGAACTTCTCTTCTCTTCTGCAGATACTTTTTGCAGCTGGTATACTAGATGGATGGAAGGTTGGGAAAGTCTGCCATCTCAAAAATTATGAGATTAAACCATGTCATCTGTAATGCAATCATCTCAGGGGGGAACCGGTGATAGGTCAGCGCTTTGAATCGTGATTAAAACAGCGTTTCACTTTTTTCCAGACTCCCAGAACTTCAGAGACCATCCTCACACTAAGTCAGAGATGTTAGCACCACAATGGGTCAGTGAATGGGCTTGGAGTCCTCCTGAAAGCATCAAAGCAATGAGATCTTCTAAAAAGAATGCATTAAAGTCTGGGTCTGTCGATCAACACTCAGATAAATCCCAAAAAGTAATTCAATTCAAGAGTAACATGCTTGCTCCATGAGTTCCAACTTATGAAATGAGGTGGAAAATTATAACCATGTCAGGGTTCAAGATGTATTCTGGTATGTTGCTACTTTTATTGAGGAGGAATAGATAAAAGGCAGCCAGAGATGAAAACACTATTTTGGGAAATATTGTACTATTCATTTAGTTTGCTTTTATCTGGTGCACCTAAGTATAAGTATTAAGGTGTATTTATGCATCCTGCTCAAGGATACTTACAGGTAGATCCATGTTAAACAAATAAATGTAAATGTAAAAGTAAAATTTTAAACGTGGAACATTTTGGCTGGGGAATGAGCTCCCAGACTGTTGAGTTTGGTCACTTAGTTACAGTACTGTATTGATGGAGTAATGTAATTTAGCCAAATGAGGTGGCTGACTTCTGCCTTGCAGGGTCAATGAAACATACACCACCATCAGTACATGTGATTGGCTACTGAAAGGCCACAATATTTTACAGATTATAAAATCTGTAATGTGCAACACATATTAATATTAAGTAGTAATAATTGTCGGCAAATGGATGCATCATTCACTCTCCACTGGGTGTGTAAAATGCATATTGTTTGATTTGGCTCTGAGTATTAGATTCCTGGCATTTTTAATACAGTCGTCTGAATGCGAGAAATTACGTTTTCCAGCCACCTCTATTTCTCTCTCCATGGATTACTATCAGAAATGTCAGGGACAAAATAAGGGAATCCATAGCCAACACAGAGATCTTGTTTCTTAGCTTTCATTGTTTTCCCTGCTCACATCTGTTTCTCCATCTCTTCCATGGGAGGACATTCATTTGTATTGCATTTATTGAACATTGTATGGTAGTTACAGAGTATACACATTGCATCAAACATCGCAGCAAACATGTAAGGGAATCTCTATAATCACCATCAGGTAAAGTATTGTATCAGTGAATATAAATAAAGCAATGTGTGGGTTACATGGAGGAAGTGAGGTTTGACTACACAGGACAGTAAACATTGATGTGAAGAGCACAGTTAAATACCGGACTGTTTGTGTATAGCAAGTGTTTTATCCATTAGGAAAATGTAAGGTATATTGACAAGAACCATAGCATGACTTACAAATGGTTTGTATTCCCATCAGAAGTAAAAGAGAAACTTTCTCTGATACATTTTATGAGGTTTGTGTTGTTTACACCCCCTTTTTTTTAAACATGTAATATTTTACATTTTAGTCTGTTATTTTCATAAGAGGCAATTGACTGGACACATTTATCAGTTACAACAATCAACGCATACATTCAACATTAACAAAACATCCCCTAGAGCTCACATATGCTCCCACTGTTCTCTACCTCTCCCCCTGCATCCATGTACATCCACTTTTGCAAACGGTTATATTTCAAACCTAAACAGTGAGCTGGGGCTCTGGGGGAGCTTCAACACAGTGTACCTATAAGCAGAGATAGGGTGGTATGCTCATTTTTATACTGTTATCATATGCATTTCTGAACTCTAATGTTGTGTCTTGTCACTGACTGATTGACTGTTGGATGTGTCAGGGCGGAGAGATGGTCCGTTACTAGCGCACCGTATCTCCATATGTTTTCAACATCTGTGTTTAGACTAATACACCTTATGAATTTGGTCAGTTAAAGGTGTGAACTGACTGGTATGCTATGTGGGGGGAAATAACGGGGGATCAAATAATGGTGTTAAAGATGAATTCTGCTGCTTAACATGGAAAGTATTTTCTTCCAAACCAATAGATGAATAATAGAGGCCAGCGAGCTTTCTGCTCTCTTTCATTGTGGAATGAAAGGTCTTGACCACCAACACCTTTACCACTAAATACGTTCCCACAACCGCCCCCCCCCCCCCAGCATCTGACCGCTGGCCATTCTTGTGCATACCAATAAAGATTGGGTCACTGCTGCAGTGCTGACCACTGGCCATTCAGGTTGTGACCCCACCCACCCCCACCTCTGGGACAGGGGAGGGATGACCAAGGCCCATTGTGGGCCCATTGTGATGGCCTCCGGAGAAGGCCCAGCTTTGTGTGGCAGACCCATAGTGATTGATGCTGGCCTGACCCCAGCTGTGGCCTGTCCGAAAGATGCTAGTAGAGATGCAGCCGCAATTAGCCTGAATTAGCCCCCGCAGTACCAACATCCCCCACTAACATGGTTCTGAAAACCAACAAAACAGAACATAAAATGGGAAAAAATTGGTGGGGGCAGTATAGGAAATGAAAAAAATATTTGAGGGGCACTTTTTTACAAAAAAGTAATTAAACAGTAATCACCTTGTGCCAACATGACTAAATTAAAAGCATACTACCTTGTATACTACCTTGTGGTAGAGTGGTACTACCTTGTGGTAGAGTGGTGCGGTGAGTGAAGAGCACATTTCTTATCATGTGAAGACAGCTTAAGTCCAGCGTCCGCTGAAAACTACCTCCTCAGACCGTGTGTGTGTTCACAAACGTTCGCAGCGAACTCAAAGCAAACGTAAAACTGTTTGAAAACGTTTGCAAACAGTTTGCTTCCTTTGTTTGCTATTTTGAACACACCTCTGGTCTGGCTATGTAAGACGAACGTTAGCTAGCTAACAATTACTGCCTTAAGTAGTGTGAACAACAATGCTGTTAGTGTGAGTGTGTTTTAGAGACGGATATGGAAATGAAATGAATAAAAATAAAATGTTGACTTTTCCCCCAAATCTTGGGGTCAATTTTCCCCCCTAGCTCATGTTTTTTAGGGACATTCTTGGGGCATTTTTGCACTGAGCTGGAGCACAAATATGGGGCTGTAGGGGCGCTATAACTCAACCGAGGAGTATAGCTTTAACAAATACAAGAACAGGACATCTCTAGTTATTGGAGGATGGTGGTACATTCCGTTCCTCCCACCCCTCCCCCAAGGATGTCCTTAGAGAAGGAGCTCATATCACCTCCTATCTTCTCCTGTCTCCTGTCCTGGAGAGAACTGTCAGCACTTCTCCTCTGCGCCATTAGAGCCTTCTCCTCCTGTGTTTGAGGATTGATAACACTTCTCCCCATGCCTCATCGTCAGGGCAGCTCCGCAGGGTTCGGCACAGCTCCCATGGGGTGATCACCCCCCCCCCACACACACACACACACACACACACACGCAAGGCTACAAAGTGACAGAGAAGCTTTAGAGCTGCTGGTCTACCTCGCCATTTCTCTGGTTCATCTGCTCTCTCTCTCTCTCTTTCTCTCTCTCTCTCTCTCTCTCTCTCTCTCTCTCCATCTCTCTCTCACAGGCTGTCAGACACTCATCCTTGCACCACAGCCAGGGGGAAATAATCACACATATCCCCGTTCAGTGTCTCAGCGAAGGAGACGAGGTTGTTGGTTGGTTGGGGGGGATATTTTATATTTTTACTACAGAGAACATCCCAGACTTTTCAGAAGGACACTTTCTCTCAAAAGAAAAAAGGAAAAGAAAAAATTACACAAAGCTTTAGTTCAAAAAAAGCATCTGTCGAGAAAAAAGGTGTGTTGCTCGCCTGAAGCTAAAAAGTAGTCCGTGCTGTGACAAATCTGCAATGTTGCAATAAGCGCTGAGACTAATCTAAGCAACTCGCTGACAAGCAATTTGAGTGAAATCTAATTACAAAATTAGACTTCGCTTACGCTGTTATGTACATAAAATAAAAATCGAAGCTGTATTTTTACTATACATTCTGCTTGCCTAAGACAGATAAACATAATCACATTAATATTTTGAGTTAGCAAACATAAAAAAAAAACGTTTGGGAAAGTGGCCGTGTCTGATCTTGTTTAGACGCTGAGCGCAGCTGAGCTGAGCTGAGGACTGCTGATCAGGTGGTTTGACAGATGCCGCTGTCTCGCGGTCCTCCTGCCCTCCCTACAGATGTTGCGCATCCCCAACATTGTCCCTGCTTCGGATCCATATCCGTCAGGTGTCGAGCAGGACTCGGGGGTTTGACGTGACAGATTGGCCCGCTGACGCGTGGGGCCATGTGCTCTCCCTTGACCTTCTATTGGGCCGAAGGTTGGGGAAACGCCACTCAGCCAGCTCTCCGAGGGCCAGGCGTGCAGTTCCGCCTCGCTGCCTGCGCCCGCAAGCTGAGGCTAAAGGCACATTATTAATAAATGATCTTCAACGGAAGACTTGTTTATTTGGCACCACACGCGTCGTGAACAAGCCGGAGTCTGGAATGTGTTTGCATGAACATGCAGATAGACTAATTATTAAAGATCTAAAAACCTGGGTTTGCATTATTGATTCTGTGTTGGTTGAGAGTTAATCAGGACTAGGGACAGAATAGAGTGAGGCACCAGACTGGCCTATACCTCCTAATCTCCTTACTTGCAGCTGGTCGGTTTATTAAGCGCTGGCTAAGCAAAGCTTTCAACTCGGGGCTTCTCTACAAACCTTTAACTGCTCTCCTAGTCCTATTCCTCCCTTGTCTTGGATACCATTTTGACAGTACAATTACTAATGATGAAAGCTGACAGAGTGACATGATTGAATCTGTTTACCCACCACAACACACATTTTGAGCGCTGTCACTGTGTGAAATTACATTTCTGGAAATTACATTTCAATCCACGTCACTCAAATTAGATTTCAGTCAAAACAGGCAGAATGGATATTCAAATCACCGCACTCTCTACCGGGTTTCTATAGCCTTCTTATCTCGTGCTATAGGTTTTGTTTTCTATGCTAATGCAGTTGTATATTGATTAGGCATTTATCTTTCAAGCTGTTGGGGGCCGCGGTGGGGGATCAGTAGGAGTATGCCGACCCGAGAGGGCCCACAGGGCAGAGGAAGGGGTCCCACCGCACCGGCCACAGATTGTATCTTTGTTGTCAAAAATGCACCCATACAGACACGCACGCGAACGTAATTGCAATCACGCAGAACACACGCTTGTTGAAAATGGCCGCAGACCCTCATTGGTTCATGTTAACGAATGCAGGCTTGTTCACTGATATGAACAGTAAGACAACATATTACAGCCACCCTCCTTCCTATGACGTATCGTACGGTTGCGGGGGAGTCTTCCACCAGCGTTCGAAGGTGGGGATCTCAGCCATCACACGGGCAGTGCAGAGGAAACAGCGCGTGCCTCCTTTAGACGAGGCGACAGGGGAGCCGCGCCTGAAAATGCAAATGACCTGGGAGACAAAACTCCCCCTCAAACACACCAGAACACGCCGCGCAAACACACACACGTGTGCCGCGGTGTGTTAATCGCTGTATACGCCATCTGACCCCCCGCGCCGGGCCACTAGGGAGAGGGGTCCTGAGGTCCCCTCTGTCAAGACCTCGGGCATCTTGGGGGATTCCACCGCTGCTAAACAATCAACTCCCTCTTTCCCAAATCCAATCTCACATTCGCTCTGAAACGAAGCCCACCAGAAGACAAAGGGATTACGGAAAGGCTCGCAAAGGAGGGGCAGGATGCATCTTTGAGGGTCCCGACTCAGTGTGACACTCCTTCTAATGATCAACACGGCAGATGGCAAGGGACGGAGACACATATGTGCCCTGCGCGTCGCCGGCTTGTGACGCCGTCACCTGCTGCATCGGCTTTCTGTCTGCTGGCGTGGTGCGCTCAACGCGGTGCGCTGACATTCCAATTCAGAAGTGGGATCCTGCTATTCTAACTCGATCTAATAGGGCACAGCTACATTTCTCATGTCGTATTACATTTGTTTTCTGCCCTGCAAAGTGAGAAAACCTTTCATGTTTACTGTATGTACATCGATCTGATCATGTTTTATATTATATTCTGATGAGCATGAAACAAACTTGTAATCAAAGATTTAGTGAGGTTTTAGGCCTTATTATGTAGTAAACTATTTTGAAATATTAAACCACAGTATTTACCCCCAATTTTTTGTGTGCGTCACATGGTGTTGGCAGTCACTGGTCTGGTTGATGGAGTTTAAGACTAAAGGTCAGTGGTTAGCGACATTTTAACTGAGTCCACAAATGTAGCATGTTTACTTTGGGTGTTTACTCAGGGTTTACGTGCACACATAGCAAGTCACAAACACCCTCTCACAAACACACACACACTCCCAGTTAGCTTAGGCAGCAACTGTTTTTCTCTTTTTGGCGACCGGGTAATTGTCTTTTATCTCCCCAGCAGTATGCCACACACACTGGTAGAGGGCATGAGGAATATAAGGAGGAATACAACAAGAGGCAGAGAAGAGGGAATACATTATGGAAAGTTAAAAGGAATGCCTGCGAGCGGGGAGAGGTTGCATTGGGGAAAGTGGATGCCTCACAACCTCAGGCCAGGTCCTGCACCTGTCCCCTGCTCTGCTGGTGGTCCGACTGCCATCAAGGGATCCACAGACGGGGCCTGGAGTCGAAAGGGGCTGCGCTGCCAGGTCCCCATAACAACCCGCCGCGCTGCCCCCACCCCACCCCCCAACAAACACTCCACACACACATACACACACTGAGTGGCAGGTCCGTCTGGGTCAACAGTGCGGCCTCTGACATTCCGGCAGTGAGAGAGATATGGGGGTGTCACCTCACCTTGGCTGGGTGGCACAGCCAAGGACAGTAGGGGAGCCGCAAGGCTGCCCACAATATTTATTTAGCTGTTCCTGGCATCAGTGACGTCTTAATTTGACCTCCTGTTTGCAGAGTCTGCAACACTGCCGTCATGGTGTAGCTGTAGCCGGTAGGTCTACAAAACTAAGTGTTATTTATCCGAAACCATATGTCAGTGTGAAATGAATGCTGGACTGCACTTTACTACATTTGACGTCGAAATACTGCAGTGAATAGGTAGGTGTCTGGTTACCATGGCAGTGAACAAATGAATTGGGTGTCATTTACTGCAGCTGCCTCTAATCATAGGCTATCAAGGCCAAAAAAATATGTTGTTCTTTCCAACCAAACATTACACCTTTAATAATAACACACTGATAAACTAAACTAAAATTCAAAACCTGAATATGAACAAATACTGTAAAAAAGACAAAGTACTGCTACAATATCAATGTCAGTGTTTCCGCACAAATGTTTCTTCCTCTAAAATTTGTTATATCTTGTCTCCCGTTCACCAAACTTTTAAGCACATTAATCTCTATATCTTGTCAGGAGCTTTTAGCCTCAAAAGCTAAGACAGCACAGACAGTGATATCGTGCAGAAGCTGGTTTACCTAATACCGTGCCCCCTGTTGCCCCGCCTAACTTGCAATTCAGCTTTAAAGCCAACATTGTTCATTTATTTATTTGTTTGTGTATTTACAGTATTTGTTTATTTATTTACCTGGTACCTCCTTTCACCACCTCCTCTCCATGGGCCTCCCATCTCTGGGGTTCCTGGTCCAAGCGCCCAGAGATCTCTCTCATGGTTGAATAATTCATGAGTGTTCAGTGCTGCTGCTGTAATGCTGACTGACACTAAAAGTCTGTCTAGATTTAGCGTCATGAAATTTTCATCCATAAATGTAGTGTCGAGCCCTTTCCCCATCTACACTCATTTCTCTCTCTCTCTCTCACACACTCTTTCTCTCTCTCTTTCTGTTTCTTTTTACGAGCCCTCAATGATTTTACTGAGCAGCTCTCAGTGAAAGCTGGACTGCCAGGTTTACCACATTCTCTCATTCATGTGCACACTTGTATGAACGTGTGCACACGCACTCAGACAAACACACACACACACACACATAGGGGTTGAAAGGCCGATAGCCATGATACCATAAAAAAATAGAGAGAGAGAGAGAGAGAGAGAGAGAGAGAGAGAGAGAGAGAGAGAGAGAAGCCTTGATGGGGGAATGAGCTACATCTGGACTCATTTGTTCCTTTCAGCCTGGCCAGGAAGCAACATGTCACCTGTAAGTACAAAGTGAATTACAGAAGCCTGAGTGGATGTTTCAGCATAGATTCTCCCACCGGAAATCAAACACGGAACTCGGGGAGCTGTCAGTGTTTTGCTCTGCCCACTCAGAGATAGAAAACTGTATCAAAAAGACATGTGAACTAACAGTGCTGTTTTCTTCATCTCTGTGGTTCCCAGTGGGTCAAGCTGTTAAACTGATGTACAGTATTAGGCGGTACTGTATTTATTGCATAAACATATTGCATACATATATCAAACTAAAAATTATATAATTGTCAAAACTATTGTGCTAGTCATATATTTAAATTGCCATCTTGAACATTTGAGTACTGTATTATGAAAATGTCTCTAAATTGAGATGTGAGAAAATTTCTAGGTCATTAACTGATTTAGCATTCAGCAGCTAGCGCCCAGACACACACACAATACATGCTGTCTTGCCCCATGGCTAAATCAAGAACAGAAAAACAGATAATAAAACATATGGAAAATCTTTGGAGACAAAAAGCTTTTCCTGGAGGGTGGCAAAATACTTCAGAACAGCCGTCATGCATAGTGCCTTAAACCAGCCATTTGTACAAGGGACAAGGGACATGCTTTCTATAATTTATACTGGTACTAGTATATTGTTCACCTAGGGCTATTTTTATATTTTGCCATGGAAACAACCCCTTTCCCTTCCACTGAAAATGCATTTGCCGTGTTTTTCTTTTAATTCTTGTGAGTAATCTTTTGATAAGGAGCCCGAAGCTCAGACCCCCTGGTATCAGTTAATTCTCTCTTCCTGGTAAAACGCACTGAGGTCGGCAGAGTTGATAAACTTTCAATGCTCATCGGCGAGCATTCATCAGCCATTAAGTGGCAGCCACTATAGCAGTATTAAAAGCTGCTTATCAGCACTAGAAAAGGATCTTTAATTGACTGTTGGGGTAATTTCTCTTTGAAACTCCCATATCACAGAGCGAGTTCACAGAAAAGATGGATAGATAACCTCGGGATGGGAAAGTTTCTAATTACCAGCCACCTCGGCCTCTGTCATTCCTCATTCTTCTTTTCTTCCCTCTATCTTCTATTCTGTCCTTCCATCCCCCAGCCCCGGCGTACTTCGGGAAGGAATAAATCAGGCTGAAGAGAGAAAAACGCACTGTGCAGAGCGGTATACTCACAATAATGGACAGAATATGGGAGCGACGAGAGAAAGATTTTACAGACTCTGACCCTCCATGTTGCATTCGTCTTTTTTTACCTCAGCATGAATCCCTCAGCATTTCTTAACATTTGATATATTTTCTCCTGCCCCCTCTTGTGCTGTTTTTGTGCTAAAATCTTTGACTTAATACTTTTCGCCACATCCACTTCACATCGGAGAGAGGGAGGGACCCCTTCAACACCCATGTAAACTCCTCTCTCTCTCTAGCAGCTGTTAAATATGCATGACAACACGTCTCTGCTCAGCGGTGAACTTGCCTCTTTTTTTCATTTTGGTTACCATCCCAGCCTCTGACACCTATAAAAAAGCGCCAACCCTCTTCCCTGGCTCTCCTTCACCCTTTAGCCCTAGCTAAGGACAAACGAAAGAATGCGGTTGTATCGTTTGCTTTTATTGGCAGGTATTAAAAAGGACACAGACTTCTACATTACGTACAGCATGTCAATAGTTTCCTTACCGTCCTTCCTAGTTCTTGCTCTTGAGCTCTTGTATTTTTGATATTATGTGTACGGTTTCAGTATGAAAACATGCATTAAGCTACGCATAAGATCCTCAAACAGCATATAAATAAAATCTCGTAGCATTTGCTTTTGCCACATTATTCCCCAATCTAATGAAACAATTAAACAATTGTCTCTCTTCTTGGGTCTCTCAGCTTTTACACACACTCAGATATGGACAAGCTATACACAAGCTAACCCACTGACACTGCTATAATCAAAGCATTAAAACCCTCATTAGATTCCTGTCTTCAAACAAGTGTAAAGAGGATATATATTTCCCTCAAGACAAAAATTAAATGTTTTGTTTGAACTTAAAGCTTCAAAACTTCAAATCCAACTATCCATGACTCCTATTGTTTAAACAAAACTGTAACTGATAAAGGGGCTATATCAATGCTATTTTGCACGACCACAATATGGCTCAATATCTCTTCACAAAGACTGCTTCCAATCCCTCTACGATTTTAATGGCTGAGGCAAGCAGTGGAAAAGTGAACAGGAGGTGAGAGAGGAAAAGAAATGTAATATGGAGATTGCGTGTTGTACAGTGTGTGACTTGTTGACGGCGTGTTGCATAGGTGCCTGCTCAAGCGAAGACAAAAAAACACAGTCCTGCTCTACCATTAGTATTCATTCCCGTGTCTGGAATAAGAATTCCCGCTGTGGACGAGACAGTATGGCACAGGTATGTCTTGGTACGGGTGGAAGCCTGTGCAATGGCTTGAGCTAATATGTTCATTTCACTCACCATGTTTATGGTTGCGTCGATGGCATGCCACCAAATATTAGAACGTGTGTACGTGCGCGTGCGTGTGACAAACACACCAGCACACACACACACACTCTCGCTCGGGGTCTGTGCCCCCCATTTGTGGAAGATGACGCTCAGTGGGCAATCTGGGCAGACAGATGTCAGCGGCTTATTAAAAGGGACGGCCACCAGCCCTAGGCGCTGGGAGAAGACTATGAATAAATTTATTACGCTAATGCACTGACCTTAAAACTGTAAGTGACGTTCAAACACTGCAGTGATGCAGCCAATTGATGTAATAGTCATTAGAAGACAGACGGGGGGCTGGAAATGTATGCAGCAAAAAATGTTTCAGCCGCTGAAACGTCTCCATTCTTTTCCCATTGAAGATTTTGACACACACCTAGACACGCTCGCACGCACATAGACACACATACCGTACACCCCGCCACTCAAAAGCCCCGTCTGCTTTATCCCTGCTGCAGAAGGAGGAAAAGCCTGCTTCCATGCCGTGGCTGGCAGGACAGGCTTGGGAGTTTCCACCATCAGAGTCTTCCACCAAACCACCTCCAATAGCCCCCCTAGGGGAGTGTCAGCAGCGCCGGGCGTGTGGGCAGGGCTCTCATCGGGGATGGCTGGCAGGAGGATGAGGCAGGTAGTTGATTGATACAGCAGCAATGCAGGCATTACTACCGAAGCCAGATTTAGAGATGTTGTTGTTTTCTTCTATTTTTCTTCACGGTTGCTTATATGTATTTTTACATGTTTTTGTCTTCTACAGTTTTTGTGTGCCTCCATTTCTGTAGTATTTGTCACAACCCCCTCGTCCTGTTGGGTGTCCTGCATCAAAAAGTTGGAGAAATGCTGATCTAAACAAGAAATTTAGGCACTTAACAGTAGCAGCAGGCTGAAAAAGTAGACACACACACACACACACACACACACACACACACACACACGCACATGCACACGCACACTAACAATACATGTTCATGCAGCCATAAACACACATCTTTCTCTGTTACTGTTTCTATTATTGTCATTCACGTGCACACGCCTGCGCACACAGAATGTGAAACCACAATTGCCTTTGATAGATGGGAGAGGAGAAACGAGTTTCTAAAGAAATAAATCAACTGCAGGGGTTCGGTTTTAAAAGACTCCAAGACGTTCCCGTCTGAGTTCCAAATCTCCCTTCCTTTTCTCTTTTGTCTTTCATATAAGATAAACCTCTAATGCCTGGTGACAGAATAACCATTATATAAAAACTGCCACTGAAGCCGAAATGATCTGCTGAAATGTCGAATATTTTTGCATTTCACTCCCTCCGAATGACAACAAATCGATGCAAACCCCCCCATCTCAGTTTCCTTTCCTGCTTTCTCTCTCTCTCCTCTTTTCTTTTGTTCTATCACTCCTAACCCCCCACCCCCCACCCCCGATGTAAGATATGTACTGTAAGGCTGTGAGTGAATGTTTGAACCATTCTATTTTCTCCACCTCGAGCATCCAGGCAGCCTTGAGCAGGGGTCCTAATGTTAATAATCGCACATTAGATGGCGTAATGATACTCACTCCTAGACCTGGGCCCTGGCTGCTCTGGCAATGTTTTTTCTTTTTACCCCCCTTCTTTTTTCCCTCACCAGAGTGTAAATTGAAACTATCCGTCTACGGAGGTAGTGGTGTGTGTGTGTGTGTGTGTGTGGGGGGGGGCTGCCAACAAGGATGGACCGATTGTCCCTGGTGATAACACAGCTTTCCGGATCCTTCCTCCATCTGCATTATTGATGGCCATCCATCAGTGTGCGTCTGACCACGTTTAAGTGCCTCAGCGGGGGGGGTGGGGGCAGTGATCAAAACACATAGACACGCTCCCTCCCGGTCTCTCCCTCGTACTCTGTGTTGCGTGCTCTCTCCTCCCTACATCAAACGTGCACAGACACATTGAACGTGGCAGTCAGAAGTGCCATGTTCACACAAACAAACGCACACACACACACACATACACACACACATATAAGTACCCAGTGACTGGGTAAGCTGCAGAGTGTTCTCCAATGTTCTGCTTATTTTCCTCCTTTGTTTAACTGTGATAACCACCTTACAGTGGAGGTCTAGTACCCAGGCCAAACACAGTACTGTGCCGCACTTAGCAAAAAGAGCATTGAACTCATGGTTCACACACACACACACACACACATGCAATGGTATGTTCCATGGAGGCACATATTCATATATACATATATACATATAAACCCATATCACTTTTACCTGGGAAAGAAATAGGCCCACACTGAGACATTGATAGCATGCTAGAGGCTAGCGTCGACGCACACAAGCTACAGCAGTGGATATTGACAGTACACACAGGCAGGCCCTGAATCCCTCAAACCCAACTACAAACACACACACACGCCTCGCATCGGCATCACAGGAGCCAAAGACAGCTTCCGCAGGTGTTCAAACACCAGATAAAGCCTAGCCTTACACCATGTGTTTTTGAGTGCTCTTTTCGTCTACCCACTCAAACTCTTAGTTCCCCGTTTCAACGCTCTATTTATTCACCCAGACCCACCTGGCACCCTGTCCTTATGTTTCCCCCACTTTAAAAGCCGATCCTTTGGCCATGTGATAGGCAGCTGTGTGAGCTAGCTCGCTGCTCATTGAGTCCGCTGGTAACCGAGATGTACACACACACCTACAAGTCAACAGTGATTCATATGAACAGGAAGGTGGAGTAGAGTGTACGTTCGTATAGCAGACTATCCCTGTCAGAGATGGTATCCTGTAATGAGACAGCACACACAGCCAGCTGTCTGCATGCAAGCCTGTGTGCATTTATACACAGAGAATATGAGAAAAGATGAGTGGGTTTATTGAGCTAACCGGTTTGCCGGTCAGCTCTCCTTTTGAAATCAAACAACTGAACTGAGGCACATACAACCAGACAACCATTATTACAGTACATACAGTTTTGTGTTTGTTTGTTTTTTGTTTGTTTGTTTGTAAGATATATACCTCCCCATAGCTGTTTTGACACACAACTGCAAGCAACTGTAGGGTGGAGAAGTAGAGTAGAGTGGGCCGACCAAAACAAACCAAAACAACAATGCCGGTTTAGCCCACAACAGTAGACTATACCTCCAGCGTATTCAGTGTGGCATTTATTTTTACATCACGATAGCAAATGTATCTGTCATAATATGAATGAACTTCCTACGGGTGCATATCCAATAGCAGCCAAAGACTTGATCTGGGCTGAAGGCGGTGGAGGTGAGGCTTAACTGACTGATCCAAGGAAAGCAAACCCGATACGCTTCACCCCTTTGTTTAACCAGTCATTACCTCGCGTAAACTAGCACGGGCCGCTCCTCGACTCAGGTGCAGAGACTAAGCTCCATTTATACCCGCGGTGATAAGATACAGTTCCCCTTGATCCCTGTGTTTCCTCTTGTCGTGTGTCTGACATCTGGGAGGCAGCCTGTCCCAACATGTCTGACATCTGTCACACAGGGAAGAAGCTTTAGAGCAGAGGTGGGAGGGAGGGGCTGTTATTGAAGTGGAAGGCTGGAGTCATGATCCAATGAGGCCCCAGCCATTAAGGCTGTAACTGGATGTAGTGGAGGGTAAAACTACTGTAATCGCCTTAGCCCTGTATATCTGTAAGATTTATATATAACATATATATATAAGCTATACAAGCAATATATATTACTCTTCATAGGAAACCTAATGAAAGATTTGTAATAAATATTTAAGTTAAATAAATATTTGTCATGGAGTAAAATAGTGGTTGTTTTAGAAATGCCAAATACAGACAAAACACAAAGAGACTGTAACAGGTAGACAGTGGGAACCTTTCTCATGTAATTCACATATCAAGTTTAAATAATAAGAGCTTTCCATCCACAAAATATTACAGATACGCTGTGCATATAATGACTAGCTACACCTCTCCTAGCCTACAGCTCTCTCTCAGAGTCACAGTCCCAACTACAGAGGCCTACCAGAAGACCTTGCGTGTGAAGCCCTCCACCAAGCCTCCTTCACCCGAGGAGCTAAGCACCATTTTGGGCTGTAAAAAAAGAATCACTAGCAGGGATAAATTATTGATGCCGCCCTCCAACCCCTGGTCCTGGTTTCCAGCCATTCTGACAAGGCTGTTTGGATGTCGTGCAATTGCATTGCAGCCACTTGAAGCTAATATGATCAAACGCACTGCACAGCAAGTCGCTCTGGAGTGCAAGAGATGAGCAGGGAGGAGGGGCTGAGGGATAACAATACATTTGGGCAGGGAAGGGGAGAGAAGATAGGGGCTTGGCGTGTCTAGCACCACCAGGTGCGTTTACGGGGGGGGGGGGGGGCGGGGGGGGGGGGGGGGGGGGGGGGGGGGGGGGGGGGGGGGGGGGGGGGGGGGGG
>JAOEHI010051713.1:0-18091 GCA_025447815.1 Percopsis transmontana | reverse complement strand
GGTAGAGCGGGGCGGTTCCTTTTGCTGCCTTGTAGGCCAACACTAATGTCTTGAATCGGATGCGGGCTGAGATGGGGTGCCAGTGAAGGTCTCGGAAGAGGGGGGTTACGTGGGAGAACTTTGTGCTGCTTCATTTGTGAGGAACGGCCTTATCCTTCTGATGTTGTAGAGGGTGAATCGGCAGGATCGAGTCGTTGCGATAATGTGAGCAAGGGCAAGGGCCCAACAATCGCATTTATCACACATTTCTCCCCTGTGTATCTCATGTGCTGGCTCAGTTGCCCCTATGTCACCTCTGTGGTGGGTGAGTGTCCTGGCTGGCGGAGGAGGAGGGAGTCTTACTGTGCCTCTCCTCAAAGAGGCATTATGCCTGAGTGCATGCAAGGCCATGCAGGTTGCCCTCTATACTGTCATTTTTTTAAAGATATCCTACTAATTCACTACAAACCCCCTGAGACACACTATCTATCCAACTCTCTATCTCGCTTCTCACACTGACCATCTCTCTCTCTCTCTCTCTCTCTCTCTCTCTCTCTCTGTGTTTGCCTGACTGCCCTATAGGAGTAAGTGCTTGCTCACCAGAAAAATTACTTTTAGACCCTGCTGGAGAGGAGGGAAGGATGGATAGATAGGATAGAGGAGGAGAGCATTACAAAGAAGACGGGAGAGCAAGTATAATAGGAATAAGAGATTGCAGAGGAGAAAGCTTGTTTGTGTGTGAGAGAGAGAGGGAGAATGTGTGAAGTATGGCCTTCATGGGCGCAGCAACAGAACCAATTTAAAAGATTCAGATTGTGCGTCACGTGCGATGCAACCCTGCTGTGTTTAGATCTCACACAGTTTTCCCGCCGTTCTGGAGAGACAGGTATATGCCTGTGAGAGGAGAGACCCCGTCTGAAACGACCAGTGACCAGTGACGGATCCAGGGTGGATACATAATGAATACATTATTCAGCTGGGTCTCTAGGCATGTCAAACAGGCTCTTGTGCATGCATGCTAAATTGACTGGAGCTAATAAAACATGCAATCTGAAATATTCTGTAAAAAAACGGTTTCCTTGGTAGAGAAATTATGGCGAATAGGGTGTATGTGTGTGTCTTTGTGTTTGCAGAGTAAATTGGCTTCTAAAATAAATGTCAAAAGTTAACATTAAACCAAGAAAGCAATGCAATATAAAAGAAGAACAGAGTTTTTCTCCTCAGCCCAGCCCTCAACCCAGGTTTCATACTGTAGGTTCACACTTCTGGCCTTACCAGCTCTTGGTCACGTGCACTTGCATGCATGCATTCATGCACGCAAGGGCTTGTATAAGTGTGGGTGTGCACACAAACATGGGTAGCTATATCCCTGTTAAACCAATATGTGACTCTCACGTGTTTTCCTATTCACACGGATAGTCACACACAGACACGCGCGCCGACAGACGCGCTAAACTTCCTGCATTAAGCCCAGGTCCATATTGCTCCAACAATGCCCAGCTGCAACCAATGAACATTCCAGTCGCTGTTTTTTTTTCTCCCTCCCTCTCCATCATTTCAAATTTCTGCCCTAAGCCTTTAAAAGAACCAGCGTCCATATATGGCCGGGCTTGTGGCGTGGACCTTGCACGACCTTCTAAAGCGGCGCTGAGATCGTGACCTTTAAGACCCTGCCCAAGGCTGGGCTTTAGGCACAGTGTCGCTCCATATATAGAGGGCCGTTTTTGCGTGTCTGCGTGCATGCCGGGAGGAGGGGCTGGTGGCAAATATTCACCGCGCATGTTTAGCGTTGGTCATAGTGGAATAACTGTTCATCCGCTTTAAGCAATATTGAACTTTTGTTAAACAATCCGATGTTGGGATCGGTGTGTGTACAGTATATGAAAAAAATCTATGAAATATACCTTAAATATACCTTAAATTAAACACTACCACAAACATCATCTTACAATGCATACTATACGTACATACTACTACTACTTAGAAGTATGTTTTTTGAGAAAATAAGGTAAGTCAATGGGCGATGAAAAAACGTGCGCTTCCGGTCCATCGCGTAGCCTATCAATAACCAGGGATTATTTCAGCGTGTGGATTGATATTCAGGTAATAAGATACAGAGTCGTGAGTCGAAGGATGGAAATTTCTTTAAGGATGGAAATGCTCTTACGGCTGATCTGAATAGGATGGAAATCCCCCCTATATGCAGGTTTAACTTGTAATGACTGAGCACATTGACAAGCGTACATGTTTACCCTGAATTTCTTCTCACCAAACCAACATTTTTTATCACCCTCCCCAGTCTTTATCTACCCCCTCATCTGTCCGTTGCTCTCTTTTTCTCCGTCTCTTTCCTGTTCTTCGTCTGTCTCTGTGTCCATGCTCCACCAGTCCAGCTGTCATCTTCTGTTTATCTAATTGAGGTTCAGAAGACTCCAGTCAGCCAGAGAGAACAGGAGGCTCAAATAAGGGGGGGGGGGTTATATTGGCAGAGGAAGGGGAAGACATTTTCAGGAACAAGCCTTTTAGGAGCCCAAGCAGGCAGGATTCTTTAAGGTTCATATCAAGCAATGTAAGGGTAGATCATCTTTTTTTGTTTTGTTTTGCTAACCTGTCAAGAACTATGCCTGGCCGGCTTATACATATCTGCTGAACAGTCACCTGCCTTTACAGAGCTAACATCAAGTGTAACTAGCAGAAACTGTGGTTGCTGCTATGGCGAGACTGCTGTAACCTGCCAGTACAAGGGATATCTGCGGTTGTCATTGCTACGTCCTGTCTACTAATCGTTATGTTATGTCATTAATTAAATCTGCATGTTTTTAAATTGCGCTTTATGTCAGTAGTATGTGTTAGCAGTAATCCATAGGCTATGTGTGAGAATTAGGTGTGTTATGCTCCTACCATGCATAATTACTATAAGCATTCGACCATATAAGACTAGTAACATGGGTTTTATCCATCAGGCAATTTAATGTAGGCCCATTATGATGCACATGGTTGTCTATGAATGTGTGTGTGTGTGTGTGTGTGTGTGTGTGTGTGTTCAAAAGGTTAATTGTGCCATGTGGAGCATCTGTGTTTATGTGCCAGTATGCATGCAAACCGTACTTGTGTGTGTGTTCAGAAAGTGGGCCGAGCCGAAGTGCTGTCGATCCCGCCTTAATAATTGAGGCTTAACAAGCATTAAAACATTATGAGCCCCTCACTCAGCTTGTCTCGTATACGTACAGACAGGAGTGCTGCAAAATGCCTTGTTGGTCCAAACTCAATTATTCACAAACTGCTTCATGGGCTTTTGTGACCCACGGCTCTTTTCTCTAGCACCCCCCAGGAGGGTCCTTTCTATGATTGGTTTCTATATGTACAATTAGGAAAAGATACATAAGGCATGTCTTCATGTCTCACTCAAATGTAGATGGAATCTACACTCGACTCTAGATGGAATACAGATGGCTGCCATGGTAATGAGCACTTTGTTTTGTGTGGACAGTGCATGACATTCAGGAAGTTGATGCTCGGTACGACTGGCTAACGCCCCAGCCTTCTGGATCGCAGGCACAGCACGGCAGTGGTCATTTCCATGACATTATAGAAAGTGGAGCCGCGGAGAAAGAACCATTCAAAATGGATAAGCTCAACCTAATCCTTTTAAATGAGTGGTTTTGATGCATGGCCCCCAGTTTTTTTTCCAAGAACACAAAAAATATGTTATTACATTACAATAACTACAAGAAGTCATACAAAATACTTACAAAATAAATACAATAAAATAATACAATAATAATAATGTAATAAAATATAACAAATAAAAAATCTGTTTTCAGATGCATTTCGCAACATGTCTAAAAACACATAATGCTAGTTAACAAACTTTATGGGACAAAGCAGCACCACTCTCTCTGGGTGTTCTATAAACCTACATGTGGGGATTACAGCCAGGGAGGGGTGGATACTGTTGGGAAGGGGGCAGGAAGGGAAATGACCAGCAGGGGCTCATTCTCAGTGTATACAGGTGGAATTAATGGGAAGCAACAGGAAAAGGCTGAATGTGTGTGCACCTCCCTAAGGCCTAGAGGATTTTGGCGCACACATACGCACACAGGTTTTTACAGGCTCTAGCACTCTCACACAAGGTTTCTGCACATTCTCTCTCTCTCACATATTCACATGCTGAAATTGAGCTCTCTTCATTTCCCTGTTTCTAGCTGCCAACTGCTAGCTAGCGCTGAATCACTCTTTGCTATCCTGTCGAACATGTTAAAGCTCACTTATTACTTGATATAATGTACTGACTGTACTATAATTTCCCAGCTCTGCCGCATTAGAAATACAGTTGAGAAAGCAGGTCTGCCTCACCTTCCACCAACCCTAAATTATGTTTCTTCTTTATCTTCTGTCTGTCTTCCCTTCTTTATCCCCCCACCTCATCCCACCCCACCCGCGGCTATGTGCCTACAGATAAAAAGGAAGGAAGGAATGATGGAAGTGATCAGGGAAAGAAAGAAAGACGGTCTACGTCAAATTGTCTTGTCCCACTTCCTGCTGGCCCTTTCTGGGGAAAAGGACAGAATTGAAAGCATTCCTACTGCTGGTGACGCATAAGCTCAGCCCTTCTGGGTGGAGAAAGATAGAAAGAGAGAGAGAGAGTAAAATAGAAAGCACGAAAGATTTGCCCTCGCCTATTTCCTGAGCAGGGCACAGGGTGGGAGGAGTGTGTGTGTGTATGTGTGTGCGTGTGTGTGTGTGTGTGTGTGTGTGTGTGTGTGTGTGTGTGTGTGTGTGTGTGCTGAGAGTGTGTGAGACGCAAGTACGTGCCGCGTGGTGAGTTCAGCCCTGGAGGAGGCGGAGAGAGCAAAACAGGATCTTCAGCCCTTCAGGAATGCGTTCAGCCCAGCAGTGTGACTGTGAAACCCATCCATCCCTCCCTTCTCTGTCTCTCTCTCACTCTCTCTCCCTCCCTGACTGGTTTGCAACCAGTTGTATTAGCAGCTAGTGGGGACTGTAAGATGTTACAATGAAGAGTGTCAAAAGCCAAAGTCTCCCTCGCTCTGATTCTCTATCTCCCGCTCTCTCCTCCTGGGATGGTCCCAACCCAGACAGCGATCTAGATTCCCATTTTGAGATGTGAGCGGGACATGAGAACAGACATGACAGAGAAGGGAAAAGAAGGGTGTTGTTCCAAACCCCATCGCTTGGAAGTCACGTCTTCAGGAGTTCGACAGACGTCTCTGTCACACATTGCCACCTTATGGAGGATTATGATATGATATGGTCTTTAAGAGAGGGCTTGATTCCTGCGACTGGCAGTTATCTCTTTTAGCCTTCAGCGTGTTCTCTGCCATGTCAGAAACGTGCCCCCCTCCCATTGTGTTCCGCGATGCACCGTCCTCCCCCCTCGCTCCCCTCGAACAAAACAGCTGCTCTCCATTCATCCTGATTATCCCAGAGAATGGAGCAGAACGGACCAAGGCTGTAACAGAACAGCACTGTCTGCACTTTATTTGCTGTGCTGCCTGCTGCTTAGCTCTAGCTGCAGCGGAACTATCGCAGCCTGCAAAGCCACTATGGCTCTTTGCTAGCTAAAGTTTCTAGTGGCCACAGAAAGATCCTGCTGCAGAAAGTTCACAGGTTCAGTGCTTCCTAACATAAACGTTGGAAAGATAGTTTTGAGATAACATCGAACCCAATGGAGATTGAGGTTGAATTTCATGAGGACTCTACAGCACACAGGTTTTACAATTCAAACAAATCATTTAGCTTTTAACCAAAGTGGCTTACAATTACATGCTGCTATTACATGGAGCAGATAGGGGTTAAGCATCTTGCTCAAGGATGCTTACAGGTAGGCCAACTCCGGGGCTCGAACCCACCTCCAACACCTAGACCACCAGGTTTTACTAAAGTTTAATGTCACTTTAAATTGTAACACAGCATAATGGTGAGCAGGCCGACAGTCCGTTGTCAGCCTGGATCTGTCATTTGGTGCATTTGGTCCATGTTTTTTTTTTTTTTTTTTACTTTTGTCTGGTAACCATGGCAACAGGCCCCGGGGGCGTCAGGGTCCCCAATCATCTGATTTTGTTTTTACAGTCTCAATGTCCCGCCTGATTGAACTCCACATGTGCGCATGCACACTTAAGTTCACACACACTGTTCTCTGGTTTGATGAGGTGCTGGGAGGGGGTTGTTACGGGACATTGGTGGGCCCAGGGCTGACCTCCAGTGTCTGGTATTCTGGTGTATGTCCTACGCACACTCTAAAGCACGAACCAGCACGCAAGCACGAAGGCATGGGGGGGGGTCAGATCTCTAATGAACAGACCACGGTATTCACTGAAGGGAGGTGATCCTGGTCTGTTCTGTTTCCATGGGTTCCTGGCTATTCCTGTACCAAACACTCACTTGCATGTGAGTAGCAGAGTTGGATGACAGGTCATTGCACACTTCTTAAAAGCACTTTGTGCTTATAAGTTGAATGACAGTTATTGCCAAGCAAAAGTGTTTGGGGAAAATATAGTCGCAATAAAGGGAGAGTTTATTCGATGGTTTTGATTTATGTTATTGTTACAGTAAGTATATAACTGTTTTCCCAAATGTCCTGCAAAATTTATGTTGTTAGTTATTTTCTTTGAATTTATTCACAATTCAGTCTTGAATTTGTTTCTCAAATGTGAGTCCTTGTCTGTCTTAAGTTTTATATTCGCTCAAGCTCTGTAATTTCACCTAACATTTGAGGTTCCCACAAACACAAGTACACACAAGCAACATATTACAAATACGAGTGGGGTAGCCATTGACTTTGTTGTGTCCTGCCCTGTCGGAGGTTATCTAGAATTACGTATTTCTACCAGCCAGAAACCGATCTAATGTGGCAGCGGAGAATACATCAACCATTAAACCCATTTACCTTGAGAATGGATACTTCCCTCCTCAGTCCCCACACTTTCAGTAGTCCCAATCAGCCTATATCTGCCGCATGACATGTGAGAACAGGTGGCGGCTCTGTGGGTGTTGTTCGCTCTGTAGGTGAGATGCAAAAGCGAAGGTGTCGTTCTCATTCACCTCGCTCTGTCCTCCCACTGTTCCGCTTTCTGTTCCTCCTGCATTGGTGGGCGTCCGCGCTTCGCTCCGAGGGCGAGTAAAAAGAGAAACGGCAGCAGGTTGTCAAGGCAACATGGGAGCCAGGGTCACATTCACACACAGAGCACCAGACATCATCTATATGTGCGCACACTTAGTCAGACAGACATACACACACACGCGTGCGTCACCGTTGGATATTGTGTGAGTGACTCTTCAGGCCTGAAGAACCTTTCACGACTGCATTGGCTGAGTGGGACAATTAGGCTAGCATAAAGACATCATGAGCTGTAGTGAACACTAGGTGTTTAAGCCTCACAGCCTGTTCGCCACACTAAACAGACTTTTACAGACATTGCCCACAAAGTCAAGTCTAAAGTGTTTCGTTTATAAATCCTGAAGTGAAAGATACATTTTAAATTACACAAACTTCTAATTAGACCCACTCGTCCTCAACAAAGAGTAAAATGTGTCGCTCTTTGATTTGGTTTCTCGGTCTGTTTCTTTCTATCTTGTAGGCCTGCTGTCTGTCATGTGCCACTGAAGCATCTCTCTGAGAGCTCCTAGTTAGTTTTAATGGCTGGGCAGGCCCTGCACATCACATGCAAATGTGAGAAAATAATAACAGAGTGCACTTGAGAGAGGAATTCAAAATAAATGTCCAATTAGTAGCTGGGGACTTAAATGGAGCCATTGACACCACAGCCAATAGCAAACAGTTTGCATAAGGGGAGGATGAAAGAAAATACAGAAAGAGTGTGATTTAAAATGTCTTTTAAACCTTTCAAGATGTGTTAATAGGCATTATCGGGAAAGGTGGGGGGGAGAGAGAAAGAGAGAGAACAAGAGAGAGAACAAGAGAGAGAACAAGAGAGAGAACAAGAGAGAGAACAAGAGAGAGAACAAGAGAGAGATATTCAGTCTAGGCCAGTGTTTCCCATGACAGACCAGGGGTGCCGTGCACAATCACTGCTCCTTAGATTTTTATGGCACAATTGTGTGTTGAATATCCTTCACTCATATATACAAAAGCAAACATTTTAAACGTGACAAAGTAGATTACATCTGATAGGCCTATATCCAAATTAAACAGGTGTTGTGCAACCATTTTGTTTTGTTTTCCAAGGGGTGCCTTGGAAAAATAAACCCTATAAAGGGGTGCCATGGTTTAGAGCAACATGTTGCATGTTGCTGTATGTGATAATTACCTGTATGTGATAACAGCTTGCAGAAACATAATGAATGGAAAAGGTTTTGGTTGAGTTGAAATGCAAACACCTGGTCTAGCCTAGAAAAACATCAGGCTGACATAGCTAAACTCAACTTTCACTTGGAAATGTTGTGATAAATGGATTCTAACATGATTAGGGGAACAAATTCAGTGGTGAAATAATCATTAAATTCTGTATCTCCTTAGAACCAGAGAAGTGAGATAGCAACTAAACTAAACATCTGGTTTCGGTTTTCATTGACCTGAGAAGCCGTACATCTATTTGTCCATTTTAAAATGAACTTCACATTTGTCACAGAAAAAGGGAGAGCTAGGGCATCGGCAGTGGCGAAATTCAAATGGTTAACTTTGTGTCCAACCAGACAGGCATATCGCTTGTCCATCCTCTCATGAGATCCCAATCTCATGAAATATGCCCACGGCCTCCGACAAGTCCAATTTGTTCATTCTGCTTCTATTTTTTTGCAGAGGGATCTTGATTAAACACACACCCCTCCGCCAGGCTGGGCCAGGCCTGCTTCTTATCTCGCCATGAGGAAGTCAGGAAGGAACCAACAATGCTGGCACACAGGGTGGGCCACTTGCAACGTGAGCTGGACGTGTTTTGATCAATCTTTTGTTTTACTCAATTTTCTATTGGCCCAGTAGTCCACATTTGGAACAGTGAACAGCTCAATCTTTACAGGAGCTTTGTTGATATGTGAAAGGGAGAAGGTTAGGATTATAAGAAAATAGTCTGTTTTTGTTTGATTCCTAACAAAAAAATTCAAGAATTACCCATAATTCATACCATTTCTTAGCTCTGTACAATGTAATCAATATGCATGGAGTGTATGGTGCGTACTGTATACATAAGTGTGTGTGTGTGTGTGTGTGTGTGTGTGTGTGTGTAAACAGGAACAGAAACTGGAAGAAGTGAATGGACAGATAAAAGAAAAATACTTCCAACTCTCCCCTTCTCAGCAGGGGTGGTCCTCCTCTTGATAACCCTGGCTAGACAGCGGTAGGTGATAGAGATCTGACTGAGGTGACAAGCTGGACTGCTGCCCGGACACACACACGCACACACACACACACAGAATTAAAGTAGGAAAATATTATAAAACAAATCATTAAACACACTGAAACAACATTGAAGGACTGAAACAACGAGAAAAATCTAAATACTTTTTTGTCAACATTTCATTGAAACTAAAGAAGTGATGAGATAAAACAGAATGCTAGAACGTTCCGTCCATAAACAGGCCTTCAAAATCCCCTCGGACATGATAGATTTGTGTGATTATGGATGGTTTACAGAACATGCAACATGTCTTGCACATTGTATCACAAATCTTAACACATTTAATCGAATTATTGAACACTTATGTATAGCCGGATGATAAAGAAGAAATAAATAGTGAAGTTTACAAAACCTTCAAATGTAAGAAAAAATGTGTAGCATGCATTCTTCTTTATATTTACAGACAACATTGTTATAATTAGGTGCTAAAATCCAGTGTTTCTCAAATGGGGGTACTAGTACACCTAGGGGTACTTTGAGGTACTACACGGGGTACTTAATTTTGTAAGAATTATACTAGCCATCTATTTAGGCCTTTAAAAAGAATGTGAAGACGTTGAAATTCCAATCTGTTTTCTCCTGGAGCTATTAAAGTATTAATTGTAAAGACTTAAATTATATTGTAATTTTTTTAGGTTTAAAGCAACCATTTTCATTCAATAATCCTTTTATATGATCAAATGCTGTTTTGTAGTCCAATAAATGAGTAGGCTACTTGGGCTTTGAACAGAATGGAAAGGGGGTAGAGAAGCCAAAAAAGTTTAAGAACCATTGCTATAATCAATATGGTGGCATTAAACTATATTACAGTGAACTCTGTTTAACCTCATGACAGTGTTCATTTATTCAGAAGGCTGGCTGGCCATACAGGCCTAACCTGTTCCTGTTCACAGAAGCCCAGTTAGCCTCTCTGTCTGCCTGTCTCCGTGCCCCACTGAGCTCGTTAAACTGTTAATATCACACTTACAGATTCTTATTCAACCCAATAATGCATGCTTGCTTGCTTAGAAACGCTCAAAAATGCACACAAAATCCTTTCTGACTGAATTCGTGCCTGGCTGATTGCTTAAACACACACACGCATGCACACACTCGCACGCACACAGACTGCAGCATCCCGCTTTATTTAAACTGATGTGAGTGCTGTCACGACATCCTGCTAGTTCTATTTTTTCCACAGAAGCCTTGGCGTGACAGAGAAGTGTCAACCTACTGGCTCTCATGGAAATCCATTTAACACACACACATGCGCGCACACACACAGATAACATTATAGACCTGCACAGACAAAAGGACATGTGGACCCTTTAAATAGGCAAGGCAGAACATCAGTTAGACAGGCTGGATGACAAGAAAACAGAGAGATAGAAAGAAGGGTGGAAAGACTTTAATGTCGAAGAGTAGAAAAAGGGATGTCTTTGTAACCCCCTATCTCTCTCTGGTTGAGGGTTGTAGTCCCTTAATCTTAATGCTCTTCTCCCACAAGAATTTCCAAGGAAGAGAGGCTCAGCAAAAGAAATGAGAGAGAATGTTATTTCTATCAAAACCCCTTTTCATAAAAGTGATATAGCTAAGAGAACTGATTCTGGCTCTCTCGCCTCCAGTGAGTGTTAAGGGCACAAAGGTCAGACAGCTGCTAGACGATGTTCTTTTTTGTCTGGCTGAAAAAAACAGAATGAGTAGACTATGTGCCCCCCCCACATACACACTAAAGCCACAGTGCATACAAGCAAGCCTTAAATGGTATCTCATTTGGCCACAGACGATATGAGAGGATCATTTGGTCTTTATTGTTACCAGACCTCACTTTCGGTCCATGGTAATGAACACAACAAATCCTCACAAACTGTGAACTAGTCAACTTTTATCAGAAGTGTAGAAACCTATTTTATTTTTCAGTCTATTGTTGAACCGGTTAACCACCAGTTATTGGAAGCCAACAACATTCTCCTAGAATAAGGACAGCATTATGTCATCATGGTTACTTCACTTATCCATTTTTCAGTATACATTACTCAATATATTCCTATCAAAATATCATTCAGTCCCGGCAAAGTGCTAAATATTCTAAAAGCTGATTTAATAGAGCAAAAGGGAGAGCAGAGCAGAACTTTAAGTAAATGAGGATAGACAAAAGATAAAGGATCGTTACAGAGAACTTCTGTTAGTGGGAGTGCTATGGGGTAGAGAGGGTCGGTGGCTGAGGTACCAAGGTGGACAATTATATAACATATATAAGAATTGCATATTCAACTATCAACTTCCTTAAGCCTTTTACTTTAGTGAAGGGTCCTACAGTATCTTAAAAATGATTGGTAAATTCAGCTTGACCCTGGTTGGCTGTTGGTAATAATGCCTGCATAGCCTAACCCAAATATGTCAACCATGAAAAGATTTTTGGCCCCCTCCCCCCAAAAGGGTTCAAATAACCCCTCCCACACACACCCCTTTACCCCCCACCCCCAGCAGACTCACACACGCAAGCATAGGCTGTACTATGCCCAGAGAGCATATCATGCTGGGAAACAGACTCAAATATACTCCCAAGTCCCTACAGGCCCTGCTCTAAAACATGCACTTTCCTAAAGTAGGTTAATTTGCCTTTGCAGCAGAGACTGCCTAGCATTAGTCATTTTATTTTCTCATATAGGCCTAAATGATCTGATTAGTCTGATTAGCCAATGAAATGCAGTGGAAACCACAATAAACAAAATAAATAAAACGACAAAACCGATAATAATAACCTAATAACTGATAATAAAAATTTTATTTCGCCAATTATACATATAGGCTAGGGCTACTATTTTTTCCAATACTAGCTATTATCGATTACGATATTGGATAAAATAGCCTGTAGCAATAATTTTGCCATCATGAAGTCGTTGAGAGGAGGATGAACGGACACTGCTTCGAGAGTGTGGGCTGGACAACGCACGATTCATTGACGGGGAATAAATAGTACGACACGCAACCTAGCCTCAGTATGAGCGAAATGATGTCACATGCTTGTCCAAAGACATTTGCAAACGATCTAATGTTAGGGATGAATAGGGACGGATGTGAGAGCAAGTATTGCAAATTTCACTCCTCTCTCATGGAGATGAGCGCAATCTTCCTGCTCACTCTGCGTAAACAGCTGCGTCGTAACCATAGCAACAACCACTGTTCTTTTCTTTGGGTAGAAATTAAAACTACTTTTAACGAAGTTTTCTGAGACAATAAAGCCTACAATGTGAGGATAAACTATGCATAATGGGTAGGTAAATGTCCGTTTTGTTTATTCACCTATTAAACTAAGGCTTATTTGTATAGCCTACGTTAGGGCACAGTGATTTGTTACTGTAAACAACCTCGCCAGATTTGGGTTGTAGTTTACTGGTAACGTTACAGGCCTTCTTAGAGCACTTAAGCAACTTTTATTTACAATAGGCCTATTAATTTTCTTGCATTTGATAAGATATCGCAATTAATATATTTCCCACTCACTGCGTGTAACGTTATATTCCTTGAACACCTGTATAGTATTTATTTTAATGAAAGATATTTTTTGGACATTTAAGGCCAATCGAAGATCTAGTGGCCTCTGGTAACGTTAGTGTCTTAGCATTCCTTGTGTCAGTGAGTGTGTTCTTACATTTCTTCTGTCGCGCCCAGCGTGCCTCTCTAACATTAGACCGATTAATAGTTTAATCAAGGCTAAACGGACTTCGTGACAATGTCACAGCGCAGAGCCTTTATCGTGCAAAAGCACTTCTTTACATCAGATTCCATCTAAAAAAGGCTTGCTTAATACTGTCACGTGGCGTTACTGCTTTATCCGCCTCGTATAAGCAAGCAATTAGACATCGTTTTAAGTGGGCCAGACAGACTGGCTGTTGTGTGCGTGACCATGAATTTCACAGTTATTAGGACGGGTTCCTGAGTTTGGACAGACGATTGCGATTGCGTTGGTCTGCGTGTCTTATTAGTTAGTCCAAGTATAGGCTATAATAAATGGGCTATAAGGAGCTGGTTATGTTGGCTTGGACAAGAGATACACGGATAGGGAGAGAGAGAGAGAGCGAGAGAATATGTGAGTATCTTCCTGTGATCTGTATTTTTTAACAATCATACTGCAAGTCTTGTCACTCTGTTTGCCTCTGATGGTCTGCCAGGGCATGTAATGACAATGGCATGTCATATAACATTAGCATGCAACAGGCACGTGTTGGCCTGGTAGCGTGACATTGGACCATCTGATAGAAGTGCCCTCTGGCCCTGCCTTGCCCTCAGACATTTACTGAGCAGAGAGCAGCAGCTTTATGTGTTGTGCATGTGTCATGTCCACTCCCATAAGTATAGACTGATAGACTCACCTAAGTTAACCTATTACAGGGATATAATTGAATTATTATGTATTATTGGACAGATGTAGCCTTACATGTAAATCACATCACTCACAGAAGAGCGTGCTTTTTAGAAGCTAAAAGTACAATGGGTTTACCCACGAGGATATACAGTAAAAGAGCCACACTTCAGATAAAAATAAAAGGCACAAGACCTACTGGGAACACAATATAATATCAAAGAACTCCACTGAGCACCACTGACTTACTTTGTAATGGTGAAATTTTATGCAGATACTGTATAGGACTAGAGGATATTGTTTACTAATCTTCTTATATTGATCCATTATAATTTAGCATTAGATTTACTGTAGCCTATATACAATTAGTTCTGCATATATGGCTCATTTGTTCCAGGAGACGGTGAGCGCTCAATAATGGAGGATCAGAAAGTGCTGGAGGAGGACATGAAGAATACACTCGGTAGTCCTCCAGTCCACCCACTGCCGGATGAGATACAACAGGTACATTCTCATTCATAAAATTGGGACAACAAGGTCTCATTCTAAACCACGCATACAAATGCAGTGTCCTCCTCTAATCTCCACTCTGCTTCGAGGTAGCCTAAAGAAGGCAGTAAATAAAAGTGGCAGTGATAGTCTGTCATATATCCTGGTCAATGCCACACTGTCCTATATTCTGCACACTCTCTCACGCTCACAGAAAGCCAAGCTGGTGCAGCTAAGTGTAGCTAAAGCTTTTGTGATTAACCTTTGTCTAGCCTGATTCTGTATGCCTGTTGGCAGTGAAACATCTGGCTATAATTGTACCTCTTAAAAAAAAAGGAAACTATTTCAGGTTTTTCATGTCCACTGACTTAAAAAAAGCTCATAGCAGAATTTCCGTGTGTTTTAGGTGATTTATTCAGAAATGGCACAGAAAGCAAGATACTAAATACACAGAAAGAGAGATTTGGTGAACAGTGGTAGAGAGACATACTCTCCATCATTCTTCCACATTCTAATAAGTCCAGAAAACGTTGGCTGTTCCAGGTTCAGCCCCCTGTTGACAACACCATATAATAGAGGAGGCGAGGGTCTGTGGAGGGGTCGGGAGTGCAACGGGTACCACAAAGGCTGTGTGGGAGCACGGAGCGGTGCGGCCAATGCCATGTGCTCAAGCCAGCGGGGGATGAGGGTGGTGGGCGGGTGGTGGGCGGGGGGTGTAGCTGCGCTAACAGGCCCATCTAAATGCTGTTAATCCCGGTGTGCTGGAGGAGGGCTGGCACTGGGATTTAATGGTGGGCTGCTGAGAGGCAGAGCGCTGTGGTTAGACGCACACACGCGCCATGCCACCCACCCACACACACACACACACACACACACACACACTCCCACACTCACAGGCGCATGCTTTACACACCATGGCTGGTGTGCAGTGTAGTTTGCATCTTTCTTTCAGGCATTTCTAGGCTGCTTTCTTCCACCTTTAAAGGTCCACTCCTAAATTAGGTTATAGCGCCCTCCCTCCAGCCCATCCCTCGCTGTCCACGAACAGGCATGTGACTGTAGCGGGAGGGGTAGAGAATGGTGTGAGCCTGGGATTTCTGTAGGGAGAGGAGTAGAGACGAATGCTCTGGCTGACAACCTGTAGAAATTTTCAACAGGATGTCAGCATTGTTTTGCGTTGTTTTGCTGGTTTTATCAACGGCGAATTTCAGTGAGCAGAGCAGCAGTGAGTTTTCCCCAGAGCAGCAGAGCACCTCTTGTTCTCCACGAGGAGGTGATATTTCCTATACACTTCTCAAGTGACACATGGCTGAGAGCAGCTCAGAAACAACGTGTAACAGGACAAGACGTTCACCTGAACGAGAGAGAGAGAGAGAGAGAGAGAGAGGGAGAGAGAGAGAGAAATACTCCCTGTTCATTTGTTGTGGTCTGATTGGAGACACATGCTGTTACAGGAGCACAGGACACGACGTTCACCTGAGTGATAAGAGAGAGAGAGAGAGAGAGAGAGAGAGATGAAGATGTAGAGACGGATACAAAAATGAAGGCATTCTTCCTCCCTCACTGAACAGTCGCACACATACACCCACGCACGCACGCACACGCATCCCTAGTGCCACCTAACAGCAGACAGACAGCACGCAACATGACATTACAGACAAAACACTGCTGCTCAATAAGTGCTCATGAATGACCCCCTGCCAGTCCCCCACCCACTCCCTTCCCCTCGAACACTAAAAACACAAATAAATGAGGTGAGAGAGGCTGTCTGCCTCGCTCCCCTCATTTATAATTGAACAGGAGCTGCCCCCCCTCCCACCCACCCACCCAATATACCGTTATCACCCCCCTTTCCCCTCCCCCCAGCACGCTCTCAATCTCTCGGTCTTTGCCTTTGTGCAGTCGGCCTAGCAGGCAGTTTGCCCACTGGCTGCTCGTAGTAACCTTGTGTACGGAGGACTCTATATTATCAATATGTTTTAACACATTTAATATGCTTTCAAATATCATTTTGTAATCATATTGTCCGCCGTATCTTCATTGAATCCCTTTGACTCAGCTGCAATGGAAAACAAGTTTCTCTGTCTCTCTCTTGTTTTCACCTCCCCTCGGTTCATCAGTCTGTCAGCCGACCTTTCATCTCAACATGTTCTTAATGGATTTTCAAATGTGACAAATCCATTTGATTGCGTCCGAATCAGGACTTGTTTGCAGGATGCTTTACCATTGGGAGATGGGGGAGGTTGTTAATCGTTCAGCCTTAGCACTCCATAGCGGATGTCCTCTAATTCTCTTCCTGGCAATTCGGTAATATCAAGCAATTTCTCTTGGGCATGGAACGACATTGCAGCAGCATGCGAGTTCTGCCACATCTACGACACAAGGCCTGTTGTCTGGCCCGTCGTCCGGCGTAGGAGTTATATCACTGTAACAGTAGTCGCCAGTCGTGTGTCTGACCGACTCGGCCTCTTTCTCCCTCCCCCGGCTTTACAGGTGTAAACTGAGGTCATCTCTGTTGAGCCTCCCTCCAGTCTGTCGACCGCCCGACCGAGGGATCTCTCCTTTCCCCCCTGCCCTCTCTTCCTCCCTCCATCTGTCCATCCATTTTTAATGCGAGCGTGGCAACGTCTTTCCATGGGAACGAGTGCAAGGAGAGCCAGACGAGGCTCCACTGTGGGCCTTCTCTCTTTTCTCGTTGTCCTCAGCTCTCTTGTCTTTCCCTTGGTCCCCATCTCCATGAATAATGAAACCAGACGCTTTCCTTCGCACTCAGAAGGCTGAACATCCCCCCCCCCCCTTCCCCTTCTAAATTATCATTGGCTTTTTCTTTTCTTCTCTTTTGAAAATTATTTTCTACCCTCCCCCTTCTCCAGCCCGTGCATGTGCAGGGGACCAACAGGAATTCATCACATGAATGCTGGTCTGCAGTAATGACAAGCAAGACATTTGGGGATTACCAGGCAATATTGTCATGGCTGTTGTTGTAGGAGAGCTGGTAATACAAAGTGACAGTATTGCATGCTAATCTGTGGGTCATTGCAAGTTCACCGTTGCTTTTATGAAACAGACAATGTGCCTGCTGTTGTCTTTTTGTTGTTGTTATGTTTGTGCCCCGTACAACCTAAATGTTTTTGTTAGCCAAAATACAAAGCGATTATGTGTAAAGTGCCTCTTCACGCCCAGGGTGTACAAAAACCGCCACAGCTTTCCTATTTTAAGCGATTTCACAAATAAGCCTAAAAAATTAAATAAACTGATTTGGTGTTCTCGAATCCTTAAATTACCTCAGATGTCAGATGTTGCTTTTTTAGTTCCCACCTATAAAACAAGGAATTCACTTCTTTAATTAGCCTTGCTCAAGAGGTGGCCATAAACATTTTCAAAATATGGCAAAAGGCATCAGAGCAGCAGAGGCAAGCTAGCATGTGTCCTGGCTGATCTATACAATTCTTTCTCAAGTAAGCTTACAGGTTGGCATACAGAGCCCACGACCTTTCTGTTCAGTCAAACACCCAGGCCACTATCAATGCACACCTACGAATACAAGCAAGGACTTGAATTAATCTGAGACAGTCTTATACTGTCAAATTAGACAATAACAAAACATTTTACTGCTGTTTTCTACTCTCATGTGTGAGAGGGAAAGAGGTTTGAGTAGGTGTGGGTAACGTAACATTTTACATTTACATTTAACATTTACATTTAGCAGACGCTTTTATCCAAAGCGATTTACAATTAGTACATTTGTCAACAGTTGAACCGGTTAACCACTAGTTTTGCAAGTAGACAACATTCTCCTAGAACAAGGACAGCATCATGTAACAAGATTACTTTACCTATGCATTTGCACAACATTACTCGAAGGTTTATCATTTACTCCTTAAAACAGTTTACTAATTACAAT
>JAOEHI010051712.1:0-18094 GCA_025447815.1 Percopsis transmontana | reverse complement strand
CCACCCCCCCCCCCCACACACACACACACACACACACACACAAACACACCCACAGCTAGATGATAAACGGCTCACCAACACCTCACCTCTCACGAGCCGATGTTTGCATGCACTTTTTTTTCTTTCCGTGCGTGTGTCTTCACATTTGTTGCGTCCACATGTACATTTCAAAACACACCAAACCCATTTCCTCTTACGCTACTGGTGGGTAGCCTAACCAGTCAATGAGTGTTCATGACTGATTTGATTTGTAAATGCAAGTACCATAATTCACAAATATTCCACGATTTACAAATGTGTTTGTGTTCCACAAACACAAAATTCCTTACTTGTAACTTGTAAGTTGGCATTTAAATATATGTGCTATGATTTGTACAAATAGATGTCTATTCGTAAATATATTGTTTGAAATTTGTAAAAATACTTTATACTTTGTGTGTGCATTTCTCATTAAATGTAGTTTGTAAATCTGGATTTGCATGTGAAGTGTTGAATCTGCATTTGTAAAATCGACTAATACACGCATTCATTGCTTCTTCCAATTATGTAATTTTGAGACATTAGTTTCGCTCTTTTGCAATCCACACACAAATAGCTCCTGATCCACAAATGTGCCCTTCCCTTTCGACAATGACATCCAGTAGGTGGCAGTGTTGTTCAATCCACCAGTGAGCAATTCACATCTGTGTTATGTCCCTATTGGTTTCCAAGCTAACTGGTTTCCAAGCTAACTGGTTTCCAAGCTAACTGGTTTCCAATCGCGTGCATGTTGTGTGCGCGCTCACAAAGTTTACAAGTGTCACCTCATTACTACATTTGCAAATAGGCTCAAAATAATGAGCATTACATCAGCCGTCTTCAACTCTTAGAATTACTAAAAATAAGTTTTAAATAGCTAAGTTTGCTTTAAGTAGGATTCCATATCGTGCTGTCAGAAAAAAGCGCAGAAGACAAAGCACGACTTATAAACTAAGCCACGGAATGTCACAAACATATCTGTGCTATTATAATATTAATTAATTACATCCTCATCTTTGTACCAGTTTGTTTTGGGTTGGCTTAAAACAACTGGTTACCTTTCTGCAAGGTTGCTATACATAAAATGTTATCGCGCAAAGCAGTGATGTCAGTAAAAGGCTAACAAGGACAAAGGCTAACGCGATTGGAAGCCATTGATATATTATAAGAGCATGTGGGTGGCACGCTCGTGTTTACTTGACCCGTCACACCTCTGGCAGTAGATTCTTTCAAATTCCACAAATATATTCCACAAAGTTTGCACCGGTGTAACTTGCTCGCTGGCTGATTGAACAACACTGCCGCTTACCGGATATCATTGTCGGAAAGGGGGGCACATTTGTAGATCAAGAGCTATTTGTGTGTGGATCGCAAAAGAACGAACCGAATGTCTCAAAATTACATATTTGGAAAAAGGAATGAATGCGTGTATTAGCCGATTCACAAATGCGCATTCAACATTTTATTTAGAATTACAAACAATATATTTACAAATATACATCTATTTGTACAAATCATAGCATATTTATTTAAATGCCAACTTAAGTCAGGAGCAAGGATTTTGTGTTTGTGGATAGCAAAACACATTTGTAAATGGTGTACATTTTTGTGGATCGTGGTACTTGCATTTACAAATACTCTTGACTCTTTTTGAGACATTTTTCTCTCCATACAAAAAGGTACCTTGGCTTCTTGGTATGATGGCATACAGACCAGTGTAACCCTCACCAAAAACATTTGTCATTAAATGTATTTTTTGATTAATACTGGAACATCGGATTTTAGGTATTTGGTTTAAATTCTTTAACAGTAGAGCCTCACAAGAAAAGCTGTCCCAAGCAAAACTGTACAAACAAATTGGTCTGACCATCCACAGTGTGGTCTGCGATTAACCAATCCCTCATGATAAGTGGGCCAAATACAGTTTGGGAGAGAAGCCAGCACATGGAATCCAATTATAAAGATAATTAAATCTAATTGACAAGCTTGATGTGTGGCCAAGTGGAGCTAGACCTCATCCCATGCCGTCTGTTAATGCTGCATCTAGTTGCAGAGTTTCATTAAATGAGTCTTTTCGTGTTAGAACTGGCAGAGGTTGGGTTGCATTCAGAGTCTGAACGCTCTATGATTACCGGGGACAAGAATAATGTACCAGAAATGTGTCATAGGGCGTTTGGCTACCAAGTTCAGAATCCGTTTATTATTTTCCAAAGTGTGGTGTTTGCCATGGCTGGCTTGCTTTTGACATATGTCTAGTCCCATTCTAGACCACGGACAGTTCTTACTGACTAATACTGTTACAATATAGGCTTATGCTCAAAGGCTACGGGCTCTCCCTCACACAACTATTAGCTGTTAGTTATATTTATTCATGTTATGTCCACCTATTCAAAACGCATATTGTGCTAAATTACTGCATTCATAATTGGCGCATTTATCAAATAATTGTGAAACTACATGGCAAACAAAATACACTGTGGCTAGCAAATGTAGTATCTTGGTGTTGTAGTGAAAGTGTTTCCCGCACCAAAATACTGCAGTGCTGTTTTAAGCCCCCTCGAATTGCCGCTTAATAGTACCACTCTCATGGCGTAGACGCTACGAAAAATACACACTCACCATTGGGCAGGGGCTTTAAAATCAGGTGATCGTGAGGAGGTTGTGTGGTCTTGTCAGCGCTCAGAGTTGAACCAGGGCAGCCTGCTAACAATGTCCCATGATGGTGGGGTGATGCTGTTCCAACCTGTTGTTTATGCTGGATGCCGAATGCTGATTGTGAATCAAAAAGGCTCATTCATTTCAAAGTGAGATCAGAGCAGGGAGTTTTGATGAATATGCCTTGAGGTCTACTCCCGTCTACTGGTTTCTTATTCTTCTCAGCACAAGCCTGTTTGTTTTGGACCAAGGAGTCTTTCCTCTTTGGCAAACAAAGGCTTTTGAAGTATTTAGAGGGACCATCTTAAACAGATTTTGCCCTTTAGAGAACAAAGTTTATGTAATTTTAAATATAGCACTCACAGACCATGAATATTACATACACTTATTTGTCCCTTTTAAAGAAGCGAGATTTCTGTCTTTACTGGAAAGGACACAACAATATTGAGGCAATATTTATAAAACGGATGTTGCTGAACATGTTGCAAATGTTGATGGGGTGGTGAAATACAAGTAAAATCTTATTTTATTTTCTATAACTTTATTCTATTCTATAATCTATATATAATATATGTATGCTTCTTCTTTATCATGCACATAAGCCTAACACATGTTCCATGGAAAAAGTGACCCCCAAACTGTTACCCCCCAATCAGCGGGTAACCAAATAACTGTTCGTGGACCCTGCTAGTTATTGGAATATAAAAATTGGTCTGAATCCCTACATTAGTTACTACATTAAGGTAGTGTATAAACCAACAGTATAAACCAAAATGCTAAGCGGTAGTTTTATACAGGCATTGTGTGTGTGATTGACATCATTTTCTATGTGAAATACGATTGGGGATTTATGCTCGCAGGCACAATGTTTGTGTGGTGAGAAGTACAGTCAGGTCTGTAAGACCACTGGACCTAAAATAAAATATTGAATAAAGATGGTATTTACATCCAAATCAGGTGAATTAAACTGTAAACGTTTCAAATTGACATGTATATAACCCATATTGGATCCTAAAGCTAAATGAAAGCTGCTTATTTTATCTCTTAATGTGAAATTCTCGTTCAGAGCAATTAATAATGAGAAATAACATGAACTGTAATACCAAACTGGACCTATAAACATCAAAGCCTTCTATTTTTATAGAGAAATCAAAGTCAACATTAATACAATATGACTATATTCCAAGGAAAACATCCTAAATAGAAGCAGAACAAAGGCATTGCTTATAATTTATATAACCATTGCTTAGTGCTTATAAAACAACAAATCCCTGCAAACACAAAGAGCAAACATGATGATTTCACATTGCATTTTTAACAAGCAGTGAATGTCATATTTAATCAGTGTAATCCAATCACTTTTTTGTGTTATTAATCACCATTGTGTATTTATTTATTTTTCATTCAGTTCTCAGGTATTCATCTCTCCACAAAATTATGTAATTGAAATTACATGTGATTCAGCCAACGGACATTGTATAACCAGCTTTAACGCGTTAAAGCCATATTATGCAAGAATTGGTATTTTTTGCTTCCGGGCTCCCCTTACAGATGCCGAGTGTAATTCACTTTTACACCACTGCCTTAAATTGCGATTTGAGCCCCCTCATTGACAGCAGTACACTTGCATTTGTTGACAAGCTGAAGGATACTTACTGTAACCGGCAAAGACAACGTCATAAGCCAAAGAACATGTCGACAAGATAGAGTGATATTACAGGATTTTACACAAATATGACTTTGCATAGTTTTATATCATAAATATATACACAGATAGAAGCCCATTTCCACCAATGTAATGACAAAAGAAATTAGAAACTTTATCAATATTTTGACTTAGTATCTCAAAATAATTTGAAACTTAATATTTTGACTTAAGCTCACCATCACTTCATACATGAGGAAACATTGGCCTAAAACTTCTTTACATATACTGTATGCTGCCTATGAACCTATATGCCTCAGATACTGTATGCTATGTGTGCTTCATGTTGTGGCAATGGAAGCTAACGCAATAAGTGAAGAAGGTAGAAAATTATTAACTATTAACAATGGGATGATACATAATGAGTTACATGGTAGAACACCATGAGGAAATAGGCACACAAAACGATTTCCTATAACAGTTGTATATACTTCTCTATAACAATAACTGGCAACAAAAGCAAAAAGAACACATAAAATCCCATTAACCCCCTGCCCTCCTCTTCTGGGTGACATGCCAGCACTAGCTGCCTGGATTCAGTTCAAAGGTGAATCCAACTGGAAAAACTAACCTTGAACGCCAGCCAATCGTGGACTGGATTTGAGATATCTAAACCTAATAGAAGCTCCGTTAAAAATAATATCTCCAGTCAAAATTATATTACTAATAATATACTGTGTCTAGTCACTTTAGCGCTAAAACAGTAGTATTTTCCCCCAGTAACGTAAAATAAAATGTAAAATGAATAAAAGCGTCTGCTAAATGACCTAATTGTAAATGTCTCATCGTTTTTATACAAGATATAAAATTAACTGCAGACAGTTATGCATTAGCCTTCAACTTCTCATAGCTAATTCTAATAACACTAATTTCGAAAAAGTACAGGCAGTCTAATGGATGCTAATTAGTCATCAATAAAGGAGACATAAGTTATAGACAGCCTAATACACAGTCAATCACAATAGGAATAATCATATTGGTAGGTGGTCAACAAAACCCAAAAAGGGGTTATCGAATCATCGATGCAAGATTTCATCACAGCTACAAGTTGGCTGATGCTGGACATTGTATCTTTTAAAGAATGATGGATGGACAGATGATCAGCTTTGCCCCATGTAGAGTTTGGTTTGTTACTGACATCTGACAACAACCCTGAAATCTACACTAGTGGAAAGGTCATTGGTCTGGCACTGCCCTAATCAATGGCATTTTCCCGTTTAGAGACACATCAGAGGACAGCTTCAGGGTGAATGAAATCAACATCAGAGTGGCCAGATGGAGAAGAAATAGTGTAGAAGAAATAGAAGAAATAGAATCTTCCACCAACAGAAAAAGGCTAACTATGTGGCAATGTCAGACTGAATAATAGATAAGAGACTGTAGACATGATCATTCACTCTGATTATCAGGCTAGAGAAACAGAGGCTAGTGGAACAGAAGCTAGCCTGGAAGCTAAGTGGGAGCAGGCGTAAGGCTTTATATAAAAGTCCTAAAAATAAATGTGCACAGCACAGAAGGCAGTTTCAACCTGGGTTTTTAACAATTTTCAGTTTACATAATTTGTTAAATCATACGTTGAACTGCCATTATTTACTATTATTATAGTTATTTGAGTGGACATACCCTTTGAGGTGGTCAGAAAGTCACAGTCAGACGAGTAACCGCAGCCTGTGATAGCTTGGATGTTACATAGCACATCTCCCTTGACCTTTCAATGACATTTCCATAGCTGACATTACGGGAGTGTTATAGTCTTTTCAAGTCATTTCAAGGATGTCACAGCATTTTCTTCAGGCTAACTTATCTCTGCAGTCTCTGTCTGAAATGTAGACCTATTATCTGCAAATCACCCAACAATGAAAAAGACAGAATTGAAATGGAAATCGGGCATAGTATTCACGCTTCATCTTGCCTCTTTCACTGTTCATAATCGGTTATTGTGTCATGTACACGCTTTCTCTCTATTATTATAATGTTCAGCATCTAATCCAATGTACAGTGCTAGATTTGATTAGGTCACATCCTTGTATGTTGTCAGACTGCGGAAGTTTTGGCAGTTTGGGCAGATTGTATTCCATAAACAAGAAGTATAGTCAGTAGAATAGTAAACCAAGTGTACAACTTCTTGTATGGTGTAGACAAACTTTAACCACTTACTAAAGATCCTTCCAGACACACTTGTGAAATAGATGTGAGAGCAGACTCTCAGAGGAAATGCTTTCTAATTCCTCTGACATACCCACATACAAGAAATGTAAATTACTGACATATCCGCTGTACACACACATACTTCCGTACATACTCCGTACCGAGAGAGAGAGAGAGAGAGGAAGAGAATGTGAAAGGTGGACTAGTAATTACAGCCTAGCCTATTGCATGCAATCTGAAGAGCCAAGAACGCAAAGCCTGGGCTATTGCATGCAATGTTTCTGTAAGTTATTTTTGATTCACCTCAAATGGAATCAAATGGTTCTGACAATTCTGTCCACCTAAACAGAATTTATGTACCCCTTCAAGAAAAGTACTCAAACCAATAAAGTGTTGTGAAATCAATGTTAGATCCCAATAACATTTAATCTTTTTTTTTTTTTTTACTTTTTTTTTTGGAGCAAATTAGCTGACTGTTAATGGACTTGAACTAAGCAAAGGGCATCTTGTAATTAGTTACAAAATTGAATTCCACTGTTGACAGCATATGATGAGAGATGAAGCCACTGTTGCAAGAGTGCACAGTAGTGGCTGTAAGACCTGCTTGTAATGTCCTCTTTGGAAAGTCTTTGGACAGTCTTGGGATTCTCACACATTTTGACCTAAACCCACCCTGTACAGTAGCCTATATAAAGCAGACATTCAAATATTTAGCATGGTTATACAGTAGCTAAGAACATTGTCTAATTTTTTTTAATTTAGCATTCCTATTAGACATTGGGTCAGATTTACTATCATCCCAAATAAAGCGTAGCCTACTAAATTGCGTGTGCATTCTAAAATATTGCACGTTTAATTTTAGTATGTGTCACATGGGGATATACTAAGAATTATTGCGTAAATGGCAACAGGTGCAAACACCATAGAGGCGGCAGCATTTAAATGAGGAGTTTGCGTGTTTTAATGGTTTCCGCCATGGTTTATTTCAGTGCGTCCCGAATACGTGGAAATTATGTATCCTGCGCACACCTGAAAAGATGCTTTGGGAAACCGCAGCAGAAACCGCTAGACTACAGTACGCTTGAATGACCCAGAAGCGAGGAAATGCAGAGCAAGAAGTTTTGGCATGGCAGGTAGCCTATTTCGTAACTCCTTCTTGTAACTGGCTTCAAATCATCCTTTAGCTCAGCCAGATAGAAAAAAGTATCGGCTGAGAACTTCGAGACGAGTGCATGCTTAATTCAGTTTATAGGCCTACTTTTTGTGAGAGTGCGCGAGCGAAGGCGCAACCCTTGCACCGTCATCATTTCCAGCAATTGGAATTTACGCACGTAGCAGCCAGCACTGCATCAGGTGTCGTGTGTGAACTGACAGGCAACATACCATTCGGTAAGACAAAAACAATGATCGTTATGCCATTCTCTTTAAGAAACGTTGAAAACAGTAACCCGGTAGGCTACAGTGTCTGTAGTTAAAGGCATTCGAAACATACTGTGGCCATGATGAAAGCTAGGCTATTTTTTATTCAAGGCCAAGCTAACGATTCACACAACGCCACTGATAAAAAAAAAAAACGGCTTTGAACGACGGCCTATAAATAATAGCTGGCTAGTAGGCCAACCGTTTGTTTGTATGTGTAGTGATGACTAAACCGAAACCCCCTATTTTTAAAACCCTGACTACTGCCCTGTGCTCAACACTTGGCGGTTTGCGCCTTCCTTTCAAACGTAGGCCTATTTATAGATGCTGTCGCTATATCAGCTGAAATTGCGTTCAGGCTTGATAGATCACATTGCGTGTAGTAAATTAATGTATTTGCATGTTCCCCTCACATTATTTTGCACATTGAAATTGAAACGCACCAAATTGCATATTTATTAAGGCAAACGTAAATGAACAATACGTGCTGAAAGACGTCATTCTCCGTGTACAGTTACTAGATCATCTTACAGGTAGGCCTACATGTTAATTTGCGTGTGATATCAAGTTTGCACACGATTTTAATCACGCAAACCTTTAGTAGGCTAAATCCGGCCCATAGCTTCCTATTTTATCAGCATTGATAAATAAAGATCCAAGCCTTTGTAAAAAAGATTAGGCCCTACAGCCGATAAAAAAAAGTTTCCATACATGTAGTCTATTGAATCCTACTGTTCGTCTAATGGGCCATGTCATCATTATTCTCTTTATGTGCAATGCTGGCAGTATGTTGAGATGTACATTAGTGTGCATTATCTGTGTTGTGGTGTTCATTAAATAGCATTTGCCTACCCTTGTCTCTCATTGGAGAAAAAAAGCTTCTGCGTGCTTGTTTTCTGCCCAACACTACAATATTAGATTACTAATCCGGCTGTCAAAGAAGAGACACCTGGATAGGACATTGCAGGGTGACCAGACACTATTCACATTTAAAGTCTCCATTGGCACATCTTTAAAAATGTAAAACATGGTAAAACAATTCTATGCATTCAATACAGAACCAGGCCATTGGCCTTAGTATAATGATCTGCAATTTTTATTTTAATGAATCTTTCTAACTATTTGAGCAGGTTGGCTACATGAACTACTACATTTTTAAGTAAATAGGGGAGAAATAGATGTGTTATACACAATCTGAATAAAGTCAGAGTAGTAGAGGACATTGTAACGCTTACAAGCAATAGTGTTGTATAGAGATTACACTATTAATATATGAATGGACGCTTGGCAGTAAATAGAGGCTCTTTGTACCATAGGGTCACTGGGCATCTAATGGGCCTATACATTTTGTACAAGGAGTAAGCAGTCAATGTTCACTGGGAACCAATTGTATTTCAGCCTTCTTTTTTCTGTTTTACTTTATGTACAAGGATCAAGCGTCGTGTGCATTGCGTTAACAGTGTTGGAAACCCCTGATTGATCTTTTTCATCATGTTTATTTTTTTTCCGGAGAGAAAAAAATCACCTAGGGGTTGTCCCCTGAACGATTTTAAGAAACACAATCAACATGCGTGAAAATGTGTTTAGCGCGTTGCATTGTTGCATTGCCTGCGCAGACAAAAGATGTAGCCTAATACACTCAAGTAACTGCTCTCTGGATCTCAGCGGAGAGCAGCTCATATAGGCCAACTATTTTGCACATTAATGTTCAATCACCTAATGTTCAATATTTAGATTCAAGGTCTGGCTGATATTGAGATACTAATTTCTTTCCAAACACACGTTTAAGGGCAGGGGCTAGCATGTTCTACTGGGATCCCTCGCTCAGTCAAATGGCACGCCCTCGCGATGAGCACATCAGTAGCAGCAAATACCCCTCATGTGTGGCATTCAAATAATGAATTCACGTAGCCCGTTTCAATACATTGGTTGGGAAGGGTAGGCCCATAGTAGCCTACGCTGAGTGTGTTGAAAAATGTAAGGCTATCAAATACTGCTGTAGCTCCCTAATAAAACATCGTTGTATGAGAACAGTCCCCGTGGATGCTCTGTTTCAAGAAAGGATCTACATTCAAATGACAATTTTGATTTGTTCATTTAATCCCAGTAAACTGATGGCTGATGGTCATATTGACGGTGGCTGATATACTTCAGTTTTTTGAACAACTCGATTTATCTGAGCTGAATAGTCTGAATAGTCTATTCACACTGGATGGCAGCGCCCGCCTCGCACACGAGATGATCCTAATACATCCGTGACAGACACATGTACCATTCACCACAATTAATTGAGAGCGAAATCGACTTACCTTAATATTGCTCTGCATATATGCCCCGTTCTGTTGTTGTATTGCTTTTATATCATACATATGGAAATGGAATAAAAACACGAATCGCTGCTGTAGCCTATTCCCTGTATTACGGACACGCGTACATTGTAGTAAAAGCCATGGCTGCCGACAGCGTCTATCGGTCGCTAAGCGCTCCTGAATCCGAGAATTGAGATGAGCGGAAGCCGTCATCCAATGATGTTCCTCCGTTATGGCACTATCAGCTCTAGACCAATTGGTGAGCTGAAACTGAGTCAAGCGGATTTGGTGGTTGATTGACAGGTTATCACCAGTGAAGTGGCCTGGAATCCTGGCCGTGACGTTTACAGGGAATGGGCCCACATGGCAGTTTATGAACTTACAGTAGCATTTACATAACCACAGGCCTGTTTATTTACTGTAGTCTAGTTCACTTGGCTATCTATCATTAAGTATACATTACACACACACACACATATATATATATATATATATATATATATACACACATACACACACACAAAGAAAAACAGGGAATAATGCGCAGTTTAACGGTATTTATTGAAGGGCATCCAATAAATCGTTGCGGCATCAGTGCGTTGCTTCACACTCCGTTATCCGTAGTCCGAAGGGGTAGTCACCAGTCCAGGGTCACTGTGAACACACTGTGAAATCAATGTCAGCTGTTTCAGGCGTCAATGCCAGTACATCCACAGTTACACGGTACCTCCACAGGTACAAGCCAAACTACAATTTCTAAACCACAGCTACGTTCGCTCTGGCAGAGTAGCCGCTTAGCTCCATGCATGTCTCCTGCCCGTCTTGTACTCTTGGCCAGGAGGGTGTTGTTTGCAGATTGCGTCCACCTGAACCGACTGAATCGGTGAGTCGGTAGGTAAAGTGCCTCTAAGACACTGCCTCTGTTGTCGTGTCTGCTTTGCCTCCATCCCTCCACATAATACAGTATATACTACACCGACCAGCCATGACATTATGACCACCAGCCTAATATTGTGTAGGTCTCGCTCATACCACCAAAACAGCCCTGACTCATCAAAGCATAGACTCCACTAGAACTCTGAAGGTGTGCTGTGGTATCTGGCAGCAGTCCTATAGTACATCCTGGGGCCATGTGTTCCCCTGGGAAGCGACACACATGCACCCCGCCATCCACGTGATGTAAAAGAAAACGGTATTCATCATACCAGGCCACCTTGGTCGTGGTCCAGTTCTGATGCTCACGTGCCCATTAGGCGCTTTTCGGCAGTGGACAACGGCTTTTCCTTCCTTGGACCACTTTTGATTGGTAGGCCTACTGACCACTGCAGACCGGGAACACCCCACAAGAGCTGCAGTTTTGGAAATGCTCTGACCCAGTTGTCTAGCCATCACAGATCGCTCAAATCCTTCTGCTTGCCCATTTTTTCTCCTTCTAACACATCAACTTTGAGGACAAAATGTTCACTTGCTGTTTCACTATATCCCACCCACTGATAGGTGCTATGATAACGAGATTATTCACTTCACCTGTCAGTGGTCACAATGTTATGGCTGATCGGTGTATAGAAGGTAGGCCCTATATTAGATTTATTGTCCAGTACAAATGCCAGATATAAAATAAAACTGAAAGACTGTGCAGTTCTGTTTGGCTTTGACACCTACAATAGAATTTTGGACTTTTTCCACTTGTAAATGTTTAAGAAATGACAGTAAATGTTCCAGAGCATTGCACTCCATTTTTCCTATTACATATCACACTACCAACGTGAATAGGTAATACCATCTTCACAACATTTCAATATTTGTAACCACCTCTAGAGTGCAGTGTTACCTTTCTGTATGATCATGCACTATAAATACATTTATCCTGGTTTTATTGGCATTAAAATATTGTGTATTATTTTAAATTAATGTTTTTTTAATAAGACTTTTTACTTTTTTTTACAAAAAAATGCAATTACTAAAACCCAAGGTTTCAAAGATAATGTCTAAAATATAGGATTTTTATAGTTTAAAGTTTGGAAGTACAGTATGCTGAGTCAATGTCATTCTACTATATACAGTAGTCTACTGTATTGTTGTTGTGTTATGAGAGATTTGATCACACAGGAAAACTATCTACAATGTTAGAAGCAAAACAAAAACATGTTATTTTGCAATCGAGTGTACCTTTTAATGCTGTTAATGGAGGAATAAAAGATCACACCGGCAGATCCCTGCAGTGGGACCCCTCACCACCACTCTCTGCCCTACTCTCTCACTGTCTCCTTCTTTACCGCCTGCATTTCGTCATTCTCGCCTGCTATTAGCCTACACACTGTCATATGCGTTGTGTCCACTGCAGTGCAGACCTGAAAGAGGTAAAAAACTATTGTGTACAACCCCCACTGAAGCAATACAATAAATCAAAGTCTAAGTGCCACAGAGCATCACTCCTAGTTTACCCGACATGCCTTTATGTGTCCGTTTTAAGCTTAAGAAGCCAAGCCCCAATCAAGAGAAGACCCATGGGTGTGGTTTTCCTTGTAATGCTGTTAATTATGTATGAGTGTTCACGTTCTGAAAGGAAACTGTGTCAAACATCCTTGATCAGGGAGTAACCACAATTATCGAATAAAGCAGATTATTCTCTGAACAATTATTATTTAAGACGTGGAAATGTGCACTGACTTACATTCACTATGCTAAAATACTGCAAGTGACTTCTCCCCCTTCCCGTTCTAGGTTCTTTACGGTATTCCACAGTGCTTCACTAGTTCCCTGTGGAGCAGAGGAGATAAAAGGATGGAGAGAGAGAGAGGAAGAGAGAGGAAGGGAGGCAGAAATTGCTCCATACACTCAATATCGTCTTCATCCTTTTCCCATTTTCAACAAGGTGCATTTCCTTTACCTTGTATATTTTTCTTCGAAGCATGTTAACTGTCGCCTTCGAAGGACTTCCTGGATAACAATGCAGTTATGCTCTTTTCCACAGAGTATGCAGCTACAGTAGATACAGTATTCTGTTCATAGTACAAGCATGATTTCACATTGGACCTAATTGCAGACCTGCGTGTGATGCCTGTTATGAGACTCATCCTCCATTATGTTGCGAAGGGACTCACATCTGCAAATGGGAGACAGAGAGGTTTTACTGGATCTCCACTACGGGGGCGAAGAGCAGGCTACAGACAGCTATGGAAGCCTGCAAAAAGGAAACTTCATCCCGCCGAGATATGTAAGCACTGCTGGAGCCCTCTGTAACACAGGCATGCGCTGATAATTATGATATACAGTATGGTAGATGTAATTTTCATTCAATAATTATGATATACAGTACGGTAGATGTCATTTTCATTCAATAATTATGATATACAGTACGGTAGATGTCATTTTAATTCAATAGTGGCTACAAATTTGCAAGTCCTAACAGTTTAATTGACTGTACTAAATAAATGCATAAAGCGTAACCAAACACTGAAATCCATTGAAAGGGAACATCTACAGGTTGAAAACTTGGTGCATTATGGCACAGTGATGTCATACACAGCAAGTGAATGAACTAGCACTCATTTGAGGCAATCATATGAAACGCTTGCAATAACTTATGTTTACCTGTAGATGGTGCTGTTCAACCGTTAGATAGTGCTTGGTTTCACTTGAAATCTTAAAGTTTTTTTTTGCATACATGATACACTCCTCTTCCATGTACAGTAAAAGCCTGTGATATGAAACACTGCCTGTGTTTATTTCTTTTTGACCTCTGAAAGACTGGTCAAACTCACACAGTAATTTTCCTCTTTTTATTGTAATGACCTCTAAAATCAATGGCTATTATTATATGCTCTCTTGACAGAGGAGTTCAATTAGTTACAATAAATCAACAGAACATTAAAAAGTATCAATGTCTTGTATGGTGTACAAAACAGAATACGGAAATATGTGCACATATTTGCATACATACAAATGCATTTTATATGTTTAACAAGTCCATTTTTGCATATGAGCAGCGGGGACAAGAAGATACTGTGGTATGTATTCACATGAAAAGAAAACCAGTAGATGGCCAAACACTTTCATCAGGTTTTTTGTTTTTGCCTCATTATGCAATGTACATTATGTCTTTTGAAATGTACCTAAAATGGGATGCCACTTTTAGCTGCCCTCCACAGCGGGTGATGAAGACGATTACCCTATCTATATTCACTACGATGCAAGGAGCAACCAGCCCACCCCACCCATGGGGAATTACTTTAGAGATGGAAACACCCAAATCGGTAGGTCTAATACCTTACATTTTATTGACTCACATAACCTACAGAGTGAACACAGTATAAATACATCCACTGCTAATAAAAAAAACATCCCATATTTCTGACATTCTCTGTGACCAATCATGTTCTAGACTTCGTTTTGGTGTGGGAGGTGCGTTCTCGGAGGACACGCCGTGGCAAAGGTGGGATGCGGGTTGGCGGGTCCGGTGGGGGGGGGGAGACCAGCAGGTCTGAACGTAGGAAGGTTCAGCTGGCACGGTGGAGGGACAAGTTCCTCCAGAACCTGCAGAATGCCGGCTTGCTACTGGAAAAGGTAGGTCACAATAAACAATGTCTATCTACCCTCTCTTATCAGTAAAGTGCAACAGAGTCATTTTGTGTCTCCAGGAGGAAACGGCAAATGAGAAGAAAACGATTTATTTTCTTAAACTCAGCGCCCCCTGGGATGTGCTAGTGCATTATGCAGAGGAAATTTGCCTAAGAGCGCCATTGCAGGTCAGTGGCGGAATTAAAAACAAACCCTGCTGAATGCTGATGATATACTGTTTCTTTCCCTATAAAATGTCTAAACACATTTTTCTGGCACACAGGCACAACCTAGTCCTGACTTCAACACGTCTGCTCAGGTACTTAAGAGACTTTGCATACCTAACATCATGGTGCAGTTGGTGCCCAACAGGCCACTGGATTACTACACATGTGCCTTTCGCAAGTCAAAGATGTACAAGTGGGTGACTCTCTAACATGGGTAAATAACAGTTGTGTTGTGTTGTGTGAACCAGAATCTGTATGCTCCACTGTCACGTATTCTTCACTGTTCTTTCTTTCAGATTCCTTGGGTGTGACAACCGGGAAACATATTTCACGAATACACAGAGACACCGTGTTGTGAGTTGTATACCTTTTTTACAGCAGGTAGGAATGATTTCCTGTAGCGTTCAGCTGTCTATAGGAATGCTACAGGCAATCATTCCTGCCTGCTAAACTTTAGAACTCATTTGCCCCTGTCAGACCACACCAGCCCTTGTTAAATCTATGTATCTATCTATCTACACTGATTAAAGATACACTACTTAGGTTGTGTTGCAAAATACATTAATAATAATGAGTATGCAGTTGTTTCAAAACATAAACGGTGAACACGGCGGGAAATTTGGGGTTCTGGGGGTGCTGTAATGTAATCCAGTAGTAACACTAAGTGGTGTTTTATAAGTTCCTTTTCTATATAACCTACTATTCTAGGTGTATGAGATTATGGCCAGGACGGTGTACGGCAAAAGGAAGTGGGCTGAGGTGGGAGTGTCTAGGCTGCTAAATGAGGGGGCATTCACAGCTGCTTTCCCCCTGCACGAGGTCAGAGACGTCATTGATGTAATACGGACCTAATTGAAAATGTCATTGGAACTGCTGTAATCAGTGTATGCATATTTTCTAGGGCCCATTTCAACTGCCAAAGTATGACGTCCATCCTAACGAGCTAAACCAGAGGCAGGTTCTGTTCCACTATTGGGCAAGCTGGTGCAAATGGTACAAATACCAGCCACTGGACCATATCCGAGAGTACTTTGGAGAGAAGATTGCACTATATTTTGCCTGGCTAGGTAAATGTCCTTGTTAAAAAGAATTTAAGTGAGATAAGTGCATGACATCCTACAGGAAAATACCAATGGGATCTATGGGTAGTGTCATTTTTGTAGTACTAATTTAATGCTCACCACAAGAATGAGAGAGACAAGAGGTGAAATTTATCAATAGACGCACGCTCAATTTTAATGTTGTGGCATACCACAACAAGCTAAAAATGTTAGCCTTCCTAAATAAATACGATAAACATCTGTATTCTCAATTCAATTTGAGATATAAGGCCTACTGGTATGTCTATTTGCAGGGTTCTACACAGCCTGGCTGCTCCCAGCTGCGGTGGTGGGAATCCTGGTCTTTGTGTCAGGAGTCATGTCCATGGGTAGCAACACGCCAGCGTGAGTCCAACTATCCAACTAGCTTACAGTCAACATCTGTTCTAAAAGCACACACAGTGATAGTTGCACTGGCCTATTGATTCTTCTTTCACTTTTGCCATAATAACAAAAACGTAATGCAGCTGCACTCAGAATTCAGAACGAACATTAAAGGATGGGCTCACTTTTTCATTATGGTAACCATAGTCACATAATTTTCATGGCTGGATATTAAGAATAATGAGATTAGTGCTACAATATTTACACGTCACAAAATCCTACAAATGGGACAGACCCCAAAGTAGCATTACTCAGTTTAGGTATACCCGCTTTCATCCGGGTTTTAGAGGAACTGCATTTCAAAATGTCATTAGCTTCTGTTCATCATGAAAACAAACACCTAATATGGCATAATATTCACCATACTGTACCCCTGTACCCCTATAAGCCTGTTGTTTCAGTCTCTGTAAATGTAGAGTCTCATTAACAAAAAGGAAAGAGGGAATGGAAGTGAAAAAGGAGGGGAAAAAATTTAATCCTCTTAATGTGAGAGGGCATCAGTGTAATGACTCATGTAGAAAAGCCTGAGCATGCAATAGTGAGCAATAACATGATAATAATCTCTCCACTAAAGACCTAATGCGGATGTTACTCATTTTAGTTCATAGTTGTGCACTGGACCTTATGAATACCAGCTTGTGTGCTGTCATAGTTGCAGCACGTCGCTAAATAAATAACTCACTTTATTGGAAATATAGAATAAATGAATCTCTCTATTGAGAATACACCAAGAAATGTCAAATGTAAGATCTTTTCTTACAGATTCTGAAATTAATATTCTGTATTAGTCTCTGTATATTATATTATATTATATTATATTATATTATATTATATTATATTATACAGTATATGAACAATAAAGGGCTAATCTAAGACTGTGTATGTTAACAGAAAAGATATCTGTAACAGTGGTGACAGCTACCTAATGTGTCCTCTGTGTAAAACCTGTCAAGCCTGGAACATGTCGGACATCTGCCCCATGGCCAAGGTATGAAAATGTGTTATTATTCAATACATTTTATTTGAACTAGAAAGTTCCAGTTAGATACTAGTGTTGTCAAGTCTTCCCTTTCCTATGATAAAAAGCACCATTGTTATTGAATGGCTAAATGTCTTGTTTAGCAAGTGATGTTATGGAGCATTACCGTCACTTATCACAGTCTATTACACACTATTATTACATATTTTCACCTAATACCTCTCTATACTTCTCATGGCAGGTGGGCTACCTATTTGACCACACAGGTACAGTATTCTTCAGTGTGTTCATGTCCTTCTGGGCTGTCACTTTCCTTGAATACTGGAAACGTAAGATGGCCACCCTCACCCACCACTGGGACTGTATGGACTTCAAGGAAGAAGAGGTTTAGCCATATTTAATCAATGCTTTTTTAAAGCACATCCCAAAAAAAATTACAAATTTCAAATATACACTACATGACTGAAATTGTCCCACAATGCTTTGCACCATTTATAGTAAAGCAACAGTAGATGAACCTGTGTGTGTGTGTGTGTGTGTGTGTGTGTGTGTGTGTGTGTGTGTGTGTGTGTGTGTGTGTGTGTGTGTGT
>JAOEHI010051711.1:0-18094 GCA_025447815.1 Percopsis transmontana | reverse complement strand
TGCTCCATGTAATAGAACAATGTAATTGTAAGTCGCTTTGGATAAAAGCGTCTGCTAAATGCTGTAACTGTAACTCTCTGCCCCCCCCCCCCCACACACACACACTGCTAGTTGACTGTTAATGGGGACACTATTTAAGTTCAACAGGTCATTATTTCTCTGTAGCTTTATGTTTCAGTGTGTTACGTTTTAGTTTAACCCAGTTTTCAGTCAGTGTTTAATAGCGGCGAACGCTCTTCTTTAAAGAACGCCGCGAGCGTTTCCTGCTTCGTTCTGCCTCCACGCCTGGTTGTGTTGCTCCTATGGCTCTCCACACAAACTGTTACAGAATGACCGACCGTGTCAGGAGCAGAGGACAACTACGACTCTGGGACTGGGATCCCCTTCATAGGTTCCCGCTCCGGATGTCTGGAGGCAACCCGTGGAGCGACGAGGTAGCCGGAGGTAGCGAGCATTGCTGGGCTGGCTGTGCGATTATGCTGTTCCCTTTTCCAATGCGTGTTGTGATCAGCGGCGAGTTCATGTCATATTAGTGAGAGATAGAAAAGGTGACGAGCAGTAATGATCTGTCATAGGCGGTGCTGACAAAGGGAAGAACAGTTGGGAAGTGTGGGGGTGTCAAGTGACAACAAAATGCCTCATCGAGGTTAGAATGAGAAAAGCTTGGCGAGAAAAGCAGACAGTAACTAACCAGGGAGACTACTGTAGGTCGGGACTAATAATGATTTAGCAAAGAAACAGTGGCATGTGCCGCAGACTGCCAAACCGATAGTTAGAACAGACATATAAGGAGGAAGACACACTCCTGGGCTGACCTGAGACTTGGCACCAAAACACAAATAACACCATCACCCAACAGCGCTACGAAGGTGCAAATGGGACAAGATGTTTAATAGATCAATGCCTCTCTCCCTTGACATATCTCGCTCAGTCAGTCGCTCCAGAGACATGACATTGCGTGCCTTGGACCAGAGGTGCAAGAGAAACTAAAGATACGTAGCATTGCTATGCCAACTCCCAAATCGATCTTCTTATCTCTGGGTGGCAGAGCAGAAAATCAAGGAAAAGAGATATGGAACGACAAAGAGACCGAACAAAATCAATTTATCAGAGAAAGGCCATAAAAGATGGAACTATTAAAAATATGGAAAGTTTCCCATATTTTTAATGGTTTTAAAAATAATACTTTTTTGGCTTTTAACAGCTGCAACAAATAGCAGCATTCTCCTTAAAAGCATCAATATTGAAATCCAGTAACTAATAAGTTATCACTTTGATATAATTACAATTACAATTGCAATTGATCATTTTGCAGACGCTTTTATCCAAAGCGACTTACAATTACATGGTGCTATTACATGGAGCAGATAGGGGTTAGGCATCTTGCTCAAGGATGCTTACAGGTAGGGGTCTATTTGATGAAATTGTTGGCTCAATCATTTTTGTATTACCTAAATGATAAATACCTCAATATACATTTACATACGTTTGAGATTGTTGCTTTAAAGAACTACCTAGAGGTAGTATGTGATTCAACCTATAGGTGTCCTTTCTTATTAAAGTCTCTGTCCTTCAATCTCCTCCAAACCTACAGTACCTTTTAATAATGTATAGTCTAGGTGCGGCTGCATTCAAACACTATAACCCCATTTTTCCGTGGACGACTTGGTTCTTTGGCAGCCTTTCATCCCAGCATTGTCTGTCCAACACAATTAGAACTGTGCCGTCCCTCACACAACCCTATTCTTTCATCTCACGGCAACACAGATCTGTTGTTCACCGAGCAAGTCAGCAGACCCCATCCGCGCTCGCAGATGTTTTTTAAGAGGACCCCCTTTCAACCCCCCTCCACCGCCTAAAATGCCCAGCAAACACCACCAAGTGTAGCAAACTATGCATGTGACGGATCACTTCGGTCACTCAGGTTTCCCAATACTTTCAGTGCTTTCCTGGCTCTCTCTTCCGTGGGCTTACCAAGGCTTTCACAGTGGACTCAACGGGTTCAAGCTGGACTGCACTGGTTAGTCGCGTTGGCAGGGAGGAATCATTTCCAAACACAACTTCTCTGCGGAGGAAATGAGATGCTCCCATCCTCTCAGGACCAGAGAGAGAGCACACAGGGACATGTATAAGTATACGTTTGAGAAAACAAATAAAACGCTAATGGGGTATAGAAAAAAACAACAATAGAAACCAGAGAGCAGGAGATTAATAGGAAAAAGGGTGAAAATCCAATCATTAATACACCATTTCATCAGCTAATTGAGTCAATATCTTGAATACTTATGCAGCAATGCAATGCTAATCCACGTAATTCATGACCGCTGGAACATTACAGGTGATTAGTCTGTCTGAGCCTCTTTGGCTGAGATGGAGGAAGTGTGTAGTTAAACCAATGGCAGGCCAATTCATTCAAGGAATGATAACAGCAGTCTCCTAGACACCACAGAGTCTTGCATTATAAGAGTAAGGCAGTCGCCACTGGAATATCTGCCCTAAGAAGCACACCTGAAGGAATATACCGCTGTTTAATTGCAGTAATCCAGGCACCATTTCCATAAATTACCCGATAATGAGATTGGGTATCAACGCCTGGATTGCCTCATTGTGTCCAACGGCTGAGAACACGAGTTTGACCAATCAGAGCTATTCAGTGATCCACTCCCACCCAGAAGGTCATGGGTTCGAACCCCGGTGTCGGCCTACCTGTTAGCATCCTGCTCACTGTATATCGCTTTGGATACAAGCGTCCGTGAAATGACCTAATTGGATGGAAATATGGCAGCTAAAGAGGGCCACCAAACCCAGTGGTCATGATTCCCATCTGAGTTCCCGTCAATGTTCTTGCACTGAAAGGCATTGAAAGCAGAAGCACTGGGCTTTAAGTGTGTGTCTGTATGTGTGGTACTGCTATTAGTCTTGCTGGATTTAGGAATAGGCCTATTTTAAAGTCCAGACCCTCAGATGGGTCTTCAAAAGAAGCCCTTCTGGCTCCAGCTAAAGTGGAACAAACAAAAAGCCCCACCCCACAGACAGAAGGCAACGTGACGGCATTCAAGCATGCGAGAGTTCAGCCACTATCCTCCCGGGGGTGTGGGATTTTAGCCAGAGCCAGACAGACAATCGACTGCACAGAGCACAGAATGGAAAAAATAAATGACGAGGGCTCAGTCTGACTTAGCCCTAATCCCCAGTGACATTTCAGAGTGGAATTGTTTCCAGGAATGGCCGTAGTCCTGCCTTAATGAAAGGGTTAGAGGGCAGAATTTGCCTTATGGCGGTGTCCAAACACAACTCCATAGATGCAACCCTCAACACAGGGGCCATGTTTAATCATCTCTATCTCTGAGAAATTATTAAAACTGTGTTTCAGTTTGAACATTTGAGAAAAAAAAAATCCCCTTAAACCGAGCATACGCTCAAACCTCACACATATATTACAAGTGACTCGTGACCTTTGACCACTGTACTTTCATATAATAAATGCTCAATGCTATGGTTTAGCACAGTATGCATACCGGGGTGTATGCATTGTGCACACGCCTCGCGTATTCAAAGCGGCAAAATAATGTGACTCCTTCTCTAATGAGTCACAGTTCAACCTGTTGATTCTATAGGCTCTGTCCAAACAATTCTAAACTCAAGTCAATATTCACGACACAGCTGGAACAGGCTTTCCCATGAAAATGACACGCCAACCTGTTTAAGGTTGATTCAAATTGAATGAGCAAAGTTTTTAGAAAGGTTAGATATATATTTTGTGAACCCCATTCAGCAGAGCATTTCAATTTGAACATCGGTGAGTAAATTCTCAATGTGTTTTTGCGCTAGGCTAGCTTAGCCTAACTTAAGCTACATATAATAGCATTTGCTTTGCCACATGTTGGTAATAATACATCCACGCTGTTAACTAAAGACTGTAATGTTAATATTATACTGAGTACCGCAGTAGGGTTTAGGGTTAGAGTTAGGAGTAGGAGCACCCTCAGACACCCACCACTGGTGTCCCCCCCACATAATATGATATGTGTAGCCTACCTTATGGAAGATGGGGATAAACCATAGACTGTGTAAATAAGTGGACAAACCCTCCGTGACGTCATCCATAGAATTTCTGAAGAACAGGTTTGAAGCCAAGTGTGCTGGCTCTGGCCGTCGCCATCTTAGCAGTGTTAGATTCCCGCCTAACTCCCGGCTATGTATAGTGAATGGATAAATTGATGGCTTAATATAATTTCAACTGATGAGTTGTATAAAAATTCACCCCCGTACAGTTGTCATGAACGGGAACTAGCTATAGAGACCAAAACCGTTTTTGTACCAGGCTGTAAACATGTTTATTTCTGCTGTAAAGTCGGACATTTTAACATGGGGGGGTCTACGGGGACTGACTCGCTTTTGGAGCGAGCCTCAAGTGGCCATACGAGGAACTGCAAGTTTTGGCACTTCCTTACTGGCTTCATTTCTAAGAATGGAATTTGCCACTTGGGATAAACTTATTTTAAGGGGTTGCATTACCTTACCTTAGTTGTATGGTAAGTTTGCATTAGGTTGTAGTTGGATTATTGCTACATTTGAACATAAGAATATAACTTGAACATAAGAAAGTATAGAGATAAGTAGCCAACTAGTATAACATGACACCATGGGTTGGTTTTGCTCCTGTCCCAAAATTTTTTGAGTCACCAGCCGCCAATGATTCAGGCCCATATTTAAATCTGCTTTGTCGGAATAGCAAAAAAGTATTTGAAACTTGCAAAAACACGCTAAACTGTCGCAAGTTTTTATGTCAGTACCTTGGAGTTTGATGATTACAAGATGACACCAAGACACTAGATGACACTTTTTTTCAAGTAGTTTTGAATAATTTTAATATTTGGCTTCCAAAAAAGTTCTGCTGAGGTTTTTTTAGTCACTGAAGCCCCCATACACCGACACGGATGTTCTGAATCAATATGGGTGCTCAGACGTCTCCTCAGGACTCTCTGTGGGCATGTACAGACTCGATCTACATCTCCCTGACTACCCTATGTCAATTCTATTGCACCTTTTAGGGGCGGAAACACATGGTGGAGGAGGTTCAAGAGGTGGTTGAGTTAATGACCCTTTCCCCTGTACACGAGCCCATGGTCAGAACACCATGCACAGGCATGTAAAAGACGCCGTCTTTGGAAGAACACCCCGTCAAGTCACGTTCTTGTCCCCTCCTGTTTTCTTTATTTTTGTTCTTTCTTGTGCCTGCAATTCAGCCACTGTTAAATCTGCCAGGTTCATCTCATCATCAAGTTCAAAATAAACCCCATTACTGATAACCGCAGACACGCTCACGCACGCACGCTCACGCACGCTCACGCACGCTCACGCACGCTCACGCACGCTCACGCACGCACACGCACAGATGAGGCACCCACGCGCTGAATGGCATTGATCAGACACAAGCAATTCAATCATTGCAGCTGGACCCTCAGACGTTTCTTTAAAACTTCTGTGAGCCTCTCGTTATCTCTCCGTCTGCTTTCTTTCTCTCCCCATCTCTCGGCATTGTTGTGAGCCTTATTACAGGTAACTGACAGTTTGAACAAAAATGCAATGATATGTGGGTCCAGACTTGCCTTGCTTTAGTGGCAGTCGCACCATTTTGGGAACGGAATGCAGAACCACTATCTACTGACGGTATGCTCTGAATATTGTTATCAGATGTGCAAAAACAACTAACACCTCTTGGAAGAGTTGCATTTTCAACTGCTTTAACTCGGCTAACTTGAATAGATGAGGCCATTATGGAGCTAGCCTGCCATTAAAATGGATGAAGTGAAACATGCCCATAGATCATTAAGCACAGTCATTTCTACATGGCATCGGTGGGATGTCAGCCGCACAAACTGGGAAGAGGACCTTGAAGTTTTCCCAAGGGGGCATTTGCATTCCTATGTTTTAACAGCTGGAGGGGAATTTTTTTTAATTTAGCCAGAAGTGTTCATTCGGATTGTTAGGAACCAGAAACGTTTGAATGTAGGGTAGAGAAGGCACAGTCAGGGAGAATCCCATACCGCAGAGGAGACCGTGTGAAATTTACAAAGCTTCTATTAGGAAGGATTGTCTTTCCCTCTAGGTGGAGATTAGAGGAACACATCTGCTAAGATTTCCGCAAAGTACTAAAGATTGAAATGTTCAAGTCTGGAGGTGGGTGATGATCTTTATTACAGCTGTGTTATCTAGAACAGATTCAAGATTTCTTTGTCATTTTTTTTACTTGCACAGACATAAAAAAAATAAAAATTTCCTCAACAGTGTACATAAATTAAAATAGAGTTTAAAAAAAACCTCTTCATATAAACAAAAGAATGTTTATGGTCCTCGCAGCCTGGGGGAGGTGTCTCTACTGCCAGACCTCCAAACATAATGCAGCCTCCACCAACTGCCTGCTCTTTGCCTGTTTCATGTATTGTAGGTAGATGGACCGGACTGCTACATTGATTTAGTCATGCACTCTACGTACATAAACGAGATCACCAAAATGAAAATGTTTTTAGTTCCTCAGTTGCCCCGACTTAACATGAAGCCTGCTGAGCCTTTAGTGGGTGGGGGCGGATGTAATAACAGGTCTAATCCTACTAAAAGACAGATCTTCATGTTTACTATAACACAGTTAGCGTTAAAGGCAGAATGTGTTCGATCTATTTAGAACCCCCTAATGGTCAGGGTATTATGTAGCGTATACATGAATAATATCTGAAAATTAGTGTTTTGCCTCCAATCATGAAATCCTCCAGCTTTTGGAGCATTTAACACAATTATTTTAATCAAATTCAGTTCACAAGCTGTTTTTGCTCATGCCTTGGCGAAATTAAAATGAAATAAACCTAACGGGGCTGTTACTAATAAACGGAGATATGCTTAAGTTGCTCAGAATATTAGGGCAAGACCTACTGTACTCCAATCCGTGATAGGATCACAAACATTTCCTTCTAATGCTGTAATAATATACCAAGGGCGCCCAGAGACAGCTTTCGCTGACGTGAGAATCATGTCCGTTTCTGGATTCAATTATCTTGCTAAATTGCGAACATGTCAGACACTTTCGCATCGCATTTTCGGTTCGAGGGAGAGCGATTATTGGCGCTGGTAATCAACCGACAACATTGCACACTTTTAACACCCAAATCCAGCCCCACCCCCCCAGGAGATACACTGTGCACAAGACAGTGGAAAGTTCGTTTCCCTTGATGCTACACCTGAGTTGCCCATTAGCATAAATCCTGTGCAGGTACAGTGGGTCTGATAAGGCTTTGTGCTTGCAGCAGCCAGCATATTTGTCCCTAAGGTTTAGCGGTCATGTTCTCTGGGCAAACATAAAAGCGCAGACAGGGCCGATAATGGCTTCCTGCCTCTACTGGGACAGACCTTTGAGCACACACACACACACACACACACACACACACACACACACAGTCAATGAAACAAGAAGAGAAGAAGAGGAGAACAACTACAACAAAGCGATCCAACGTGCGTAAAAAGAGTGCGATTGCGCTGCTTGGGTTTTAGAATGCTGAATCGCCACTCTGAGGGTATATAGGGGTTTATCGCTGTGGCCCGCGCCAAACTTTTTGCCGACAAAAACACCTAGTTTGGAACGGTGGCGAGGCTGCGAAACTTTTAAGTAGATTTGAATAGAATTGTTTGATTTGAATAGTTAAATTGTTTGACTGGTAGCTTTGGGTCTAAAAGAACAGTGACGTCTGGTACTGGCCAGGTGCTAGACCTACTGCAATACCACTATCCTACCCGCTCTGTTCCCTCTCCCTTAAGTTTAATAGAAAAATAACAGGAGAGCCATGTTTTCTTTCTTTCTGGCTTTCCGCCTCTGACCTCCGCCAGCTCATCTAGTCCTGCTCAGTCCAGGAGCCGTGGCCCCCCTCGACCCCCTGTCAACACACCGCGGAGAGGAGAGCGGATGGCTTGTGTAAAGTAAACAATGTGCAAAGACTCCCGATAGCAGCAGGAGCTAAGATAGCACTCTTGCGCTCGGGGAGAAAAAAAGCCCAGACGTAGCCAGCAGACACGCCAGAGGCTCTCTGGCTAAATTAACAGGACTGGATATGTAAAAAGAAAAATTCAATGAAAAAGGAATAGATGTTCATTTTGTCCACATACGGTAACATTTCCTTTTAAAAATACACGGATCAACAAAAGAAACAGGAATGAGTTGACGTCGAGAGAGAAAAGATAAGGGGTTGCGGGGAATAAAATGCACGGTTCGCATTACACAAACAGGCAGGTCTATTAATATGGCAGACATGGTCATATTGGTTCTGCCTCTTCCCCACGCAGACTATCTCTTCCTCGCAGACACTCAAACTGTGTGCGGAAGTACAGAAGTGGTACTCATCCCTGCGGCCTGCACTCTATGTAGTGCTTTGGCTAGGTTATGTACTTGTCTTGATGAGAAGGGCTTTTGGAAGTTTTTCTGCTGTGCTGCTGTGTTTTCAGTTGTGCTTTCTTTAAAAACCTTCTTCCTACAAATAGGTATAAAAGCAATAGGCATGCACTTAAAGGGGCAATCAGAGATTATTTGGGCGGCCGTTAGAGGAACAACACTGTTTGTGTTTCAAACACGAGGACGCGAGCAACCCCTCCCGCACCTGATAACAGGAGAATGCACGTTACTGTGGCGCCGCAGTGCGTGTGCGTTTAGTCCCGCTCTGCCCCGCCCTCCCTGAAACTCCCCCAACCCCGTCCGCACAGTTTTCAAACTGTTTTCAAAGAAAGCAAGTCAGGTTGCAGTAGCAAATCGGGGTGACTTTCGTGTTTTGGGGGGGTCTCGCTATTTACACAGTGGTTAAGCACAGGATACTATAATAAAGTTGAGAATGTCTTCAAAAGTCTTTAAAGCTAGCCCATGGGTCAGTGTCTAGCCAGCAGGGGTCAGCGTCTAGCCAGTAGGGTTTTTTTCTGTAATTCTGCTCCCCCCTCCCCTCCCCTCCTCCCCTCTTTCCAAGCCAACATCAAACGCTCTCAATCGCTTGACAAGGCCGTGTCAAGGCACCTCTGGCTCAGCCACAACTGCCGCAGTCAAAGGTTTACCCCTCCCCCTCCCCCATTTTCTGTCTCCCTATGCTCTACCACAGAGCGGGAGAATAAGGACATTCTCCCGCGTGTTCGGAGCGGCGCCGTCGGTGATAAGGGGGAGCTGGATTGTGTTGGATTTCTTATTTTGTGGCGTGTCGCAGTGGATCACTGCGTGGCCCTTCACCTGTTACGCATGAGCACCAGCGCCACGCAACGTGCAGAGACACTCCTGACTGAATGATCAGATAAACGGCAACATCTGCTATTTAATCGGCAACAGCAAGACGGATGTGTAGTCATTCAAAAAATAGATGAAAAATATGAAAAACATGAAAGAGTAACTTAACTGTTGTTCTAGCAGAAGTGCATTCTCAAACCATGAAACCATACAAACCATAGCAGAGCAATTAGACCCACCCCACTAACCCATTCTCCAAATAAGCCAAACGCCAATTTAAATGGCCAATTTCACCTGTTTATCGTGTAGAGGGCAGTTGCAACAACTTCATACATTTTTGTCAGTGTCGTGGGGGTTTAGTTACACTTTGAATCCTGAAAGGGGGTAGCTTGGTAAAGCAATCCTGATTTCGAAAGCTCCGCCTCTATGATTTTCTTTCCTTTGCATCGGTCTGGGAACTCTTAATTGAAAGTTACAGAACCAGCCAATCAATGTCCAGGTGGGTAGTTCTGTTTGGGCAAACAGCAATTATGTACCGTGCCCTGAGACAGGAACTATTGCTCCCATGTGTTTTTTCTTCTGATTGGTTGAAGGTGGGCAAATGATCTGCAAGCACCTGTGACCAATAATGACCATCGAATGTTTGTTGTTCTGATTAGCTAAGGATGGTCCAATCACCAGCTCATGATTTGATTGAGAACTGTTGACACTTCCAACCGTGAATGGAGCGTTTCCAGGCAGATTTGCAGCGCAAAACAAATCATGGGAGCTTGCCAAATCAGGACCGATGTTATCAGACTATGAAACTCTATTTGTGGAATGGCAACCAAGAACACACATTGCACAGGAGTAGAAAGTCCAATTCACTGGTGCGCTTGCGACTAGAGCCCGAATAATAAAAGCATAAATATACAGCAGACATGCTGCTTGTGTGTGTGACTCATCTCTGAGGCAATGCACTGCACAAGTGTGCTCATGTCTGTCTTTGCAAAGCCTAATTTGGCCTCGCTTTCCCCCCTGGTGAGAGTCATGGCTGATCTGATGTGTTCTGACAAGAGACTCGGGCCCCCTGTACACAACACACAGGTCCCCTCGGTGACTGAAGACAAGAAAAAGACAGGGCGACCACAGTTTGGCCCCTTGGTGAGCCGGTGCCCCGGGTCATGTCTGAGGGCTCGTCACCTTGAAGTGCTGTGTGTTTGTTAGGCATTTGAGTTTAAAGACCCATGGGTCACACCCCTTGCTGACTGGTGTATCAAAGCCAAGTGGATAAATATGATCTAATTAATGATCTAATTGGTAGGATAATAAGGTGGACCGTTTGCATGTTTAAGAGATCGGCAATACGAGCGGCTGCGCCACACTCATCTTTGACAGGACTTTCGTAAGACGTGTCTGCAAATTCATAGCAATTACATGCGCTCCAATAAACCCCGAAGACCCTGTTCCGGATCAGAACAGTAGTCTGCATTCGCCCACACTGGCGGTAACGTGAGCCTAGAGGGCTTAAAGAGATATTGAACTTCTGCTGAAACCTAAACTCTGTAGCTTCCTTACCTCAATATATAGCCACAGACTGGTGTTCTGGATGAAAATAATCCTTCAGGTGTATGTGATTAAATTGACGGAAAATTAAACTTTTTACCTGTATTGTGTCTTAAAAACAAACCTACCTGTAAGCATCCTTGAGCAAGATGCCTAACCCCTACCTGCTCCATGTAATAGCACCATGTAATTGTAAATCGCTTTGGAGTAGTAATTTTATTCTTTTCCATTTTCTATCTGGAATGGGAATATATCACAGCATACAATTCAATGGTGCTACAATTCTATATTTTTAGACAGTTTAGACAGTTTCCTAGTTCATCACGTAGCACGGCCAAATAGTAATATAATAATAAGGTAAGAGGAGAGGGTTCAATGAAAGTTCACTCTGGCTTTAACTGCAATCCGCTAGTTTTGGGACACTTGACAAAATTGCAGGGCCACACAAGGCAGAGTTTCGTTTTGAGGTAAGGAGTGCAGTTCCCAGTGTGTTTTGAGTGATTCAGAGCAATGCTTTCGAGATGGAATTTCGGGCTGTCATTGTTTGGCCCACTCTGCTCTCTGAGCGGGTAATGAAAAAGTGCTTTGCACTGGCATTCTTCAACTATCAAGGAGTGGAGCAGAGTTCAAGACCTCTGTGACTGGCTGCCAATGCAGAGAATAACACGGAAAAAATAATGAATGAATACATCTTGGAGCTCCCCCCCAAAAGGAGTGTTCAGCTACTGCCGTGGGACAAGATATAGAAGACATTGTTTAAAATAGTATTCACTGGAACAGTGACTTGACAGCTAAATTTGTGGCTGCTACAGCCGGGCAGTAACAGAAATGTCTCTCTAATGTGTTGTATTAAGCTACATACAATATGTTAAATCGCTCTTTGCAACATTTATTCAATTCAATCAAAAAAGTGTCACCGGAGCTGTCACAACAGCGTCAGAGCCATTGAAAGGTTGCGATACATGAGAGACAGCTGAGGCTGAAAGTGAGGGCGACGGAAAAAGTAAAAGCCACATATGGTGATATATGTAATTGATCGCATGCGAGTGTCTTGAGTACCAGCAATATCTGGACACAACACAAGTTTTATTTAAAAAGATGGACACAGTATTAATTGTATAGAGATTAACAGAAAACAGTCAATTATCCTAATGTCGCAGTAATGATACAGCCTAGCATATATATATACTGTATATATCCAGATTACCAAAATGACAGCCCAAGTGATAAACACATTAACAAAAGCTATGTTTCCCCTCCCGTAATTAGCTCTTTATTTTACGTGGCCGTGGGCTAGCGGCTTTGTCGTTCTCCCGTCCGGTGTGTGGGGTAAATGCACTGCCTCGTTGTGCCTTAAGCTTTGTTTTTCGACAGCACTGTAGCCGCTGATGCGGAGGTTAGTAACCGCAGCAACCGTGGAGTTTCTCTGTCTTTCATGAACGAACGCAGAGGGTTTCTTCTCGCCGTGCAATGTCTTTCTCAGGCCTATGCTATCAGCTGGTGACAGGGTAACACAAATCAGGATGACTCAGAGCCCCTCATCCCTGCAGTGTGTGTCTCAGTGTGTGTGTGTGTGTGTGTGTGTGTGTGTGTGTGTGTGTGTGTGTGTGTGTGTGTGTGTGTGACTGACAAAGAGGATGAAGTGGTTATTGCAGCAGACTGTCTGCTGTGAGGGTGTGCTCTGGGTTCCAGCCTATGAACTGCTCTGAACTCCCAGGGAGCTATAACTGCTGTCGATACTAGCTAGGCTACTGTTGAAAAACTTTGGTTCAGTTCTGAGCGCCATCGGCATCGGCATCGGCATCTGACGCAGACAGCTACATCTTATCGTCATGGAGGAACGCGGCAGATTAGCCCCGTTGTAAATCATCTGACGGACGCACGTGTTGTCGGAGCTCTCGGAAAAAGTTCCAGAACAGGAAAAAAATCTTTGAGATGAAAGGCTTGGGAGTGGCCGTACGTCTTAGATAAATGGTTCAAATTAATTCTCGGACATTATTAGAGGGTGGACGAGGGCAAGGGAAGTGGGGAAAATGTACTGAAAGCGTATACGTACACTGCTGATTTATGGCCCAGAGGAGGGAAGGGAAAGAGATCTCACCGCAGGGGAAATCTGTTTTTGGGGGATGATTTTTTTTGTAATGGTCCGCAGTGAGGAACTGTAAATAACAATTCAACGCATTTTTTGTAGTCGGTTCGCCACCAACTCCAGCAGTCTTGGTCACTGCTGCGGTGCCTCCAGAGGCCAAAATACACACCGTTGCTACTTTCACGTTATCTGACCTTTCTTTTTGGAGATTTTGCAACTGCAGCAGATGTGTCTGGACCTCTGCCAGACATCGCTCGAAGTGGATGAGGTCTGGCTAGATGGCTATCAATTATTCATTGATTCAGTCATTGAATGCAGGGCGATGACCTTGAGCTGTGTTCACGGCACTGCCATTTCAGTCTTGCATTAGCACGCCTTCTAAATAGGCTACAGACCGTCTGGATGTAGTGGGTGAGACAGGGAGAGATCAGAAAGATCAGAAAAAAGGGGCAAATGGGATTTGTTTGGGTCAGATACATCGCTGAGAAGGATTCTGGTCTAAAAACTTCTTCAACAATCTTCAACTGTCCATTGCATTAGACACGCACTAACACAGAATGACTGAGTTGAGATTGTAGCACCGGGATAAGGGCCTGTTGATGGATTGAAACAGGCTTCATAGTTTCAATAATTTCGTATTGAATTAGGGGAGTTTTGATTTATATGTGTTACAGGTATCAGGTGTGGGAAGCCTGCGAACAGATAATATGCCTGTTTTAAACAGGAGAAATTCAGACAGGACACTTTAGTATTGTGTTTGTCAATACATCTGTATTTGTATCATTTTCCACTTAAAATAATCTTTCAAAAACTAAATAATATTTCCCAATTCCATCAACTTTCATTCTCTTTCATCTTAATTTCATATTATTAGTGCCAGCAATTACCAAAGGTAAGTATTACTTCTGTTTTAATTATAGTGTTGTTCAAATTCAATATATTATATATATTCACTATAATCACAATCACAACTTCACTAACATACAACATTAGAACAAAAAGGTAAACATCGCTTCACTATTTAGCTTAATTATCATATAACATTCTAACATTTGTTTTTTTCTGTAATCCATTTTTGCTATTTTATTTACAGTATATTCCTTTTCTAAATAATCTATCTTTACATCAAAATAACTAGTGTCAAGGAGTCACAAAATACACACGTGGAGTAATAAGACCTTTTAGACAAAGGTTTAGACATCGTTGTCTGTACTCATTAGTTCAAGCAGTGTGGCTTTTCACCTTTATGCAACATCATACAAAATATACAGCTATTGATGACAATTGATTCATATTTTCATGCAGATATACAATTATTGATGTTTCAAATCCACTATCCTCCACAGTGTAGGCCCACTTTGTTTACACTCCCTAAATGCGCACACGTTAGCTCTTCGGGAGAGCCATAGAGATCAAGGTCATTTTGAGTTTTCTAAGCGCAGCGAATTCAAAGAAAATGGAGGTTGTAGCTGACTCGTTATGTTTCAACAGTTTGGATTCTGTTGTCACTGTCTTTTTTTCACATTTTGCGCAGATGAACATGGATGGTTGATTGGAAATAAGTCCGGAACAAATGAGAGTCACAAGTGCAGTGCTATTGTGTAATTAGGGGCATGTGTAATCTCCGAATAGACCGATCTTCCTAATTGATTGAAGTTCTGAGCACAGCATAGGCTAGCGGCTAGGGTGGCTTTGCGAAATGACCCAGTTGTAATTGGTTAGGAAAAAAGCCCTCAATGTAGTTACAATGTATTCTCTTCACGAAGCCCCTTCAGAACCTCCGGCTAATTAGTGCCATGTGGGGGAAATGGCAGGGGTGGGAGCATGTGTGAATGCATTAGAGTTGGGTGGGGTTGGATTTGAACAATTGCACCTCCTCGGATAGTACAAACCACAATTATCCACATAGAGCAAAGAGTTCATCTAGCTGTGCATCTGTAATAGATGAGTCACAAAAACATTCAGCCTAAGGGGAGAGGGGGGGTCTAAGAGTCACCGTGGAGACCATGAATTTTCTTAATGAGGATGGAGAGACAGACAGACCGGCCTTTTTCACTGGAGTTATGGAGATGAATTGGAGAGTTATGGAGATCCATTTTTCCAGCGACCAAAGCGGCGATGTATATTAACAACAACACATTGTTGTAAAAAGCAATTTGCTGTGTGCAGACGGGTCTACACAAAGAATGAATGGATGGGGAACTACCATTAAGGAGATACAGAGATCATTCTGAAGGCATAAATTACCTCACCGTTTGAATTGTTTAAAATGTCATAACTTTATTATTGCGCATGAATCTATTGAAGTGGAGAATATACAGTACCAGCAAACCAAGGTGGTGTACAAACATATTCAGCACCGGCCCATTATTAGAGTGAGACATTGTCATTATATTAAATATATGTTGAATAACTTCCATGCATGCACGCCTGTATAGGATATTGTGTAGCTAGATTTTCATTCATACGTGGTCACAAACACACATAAATAAATGCTTATCTTCCGTTTCTCTGACATGCTCTATGTTAGGATCAGCTCTTAGAACATTAAGCACTTTGCTGGTATTTAGGCTGCTAGCAATTATTGGGAGGATTGAATATGTTCATAGGAAATGTATGTTCTGAATTGTATCATTTAAGTTAGTTCTGATTCTAACAGTGTTGTTTGGTGTGTGACCTATTCAGCTATTGGCAAATGCAGTAATTGTAAGTCACTTTGCGTTAAAAGCGTCTGCTATATGCTGTAAATGTAAAAAAAATCTGCTGCCTTGGTACACTGATTAAAAAGATGAAAACAGATATTTTTGAACATGACTGCCCATCATTTACTTGCTGAGGTAGTGATTCACACCTTACTGTATTTGTCGAATTCCCTGTGTTTATTGTGAATGAATGAATTAACCAATCAATCAATATTTGTATCACCTACTGGATGTAAATACCAATCCATTAAGTAATATTTGACTATGACAATTATAGTATAGTAGTTTGTACAATGAAATCCAATCCATTTGTAAATAAAAGATTAGCTGAATCAGTTAACATGAACAACAGTCTAGGGGTCTAGAACAAAGATCATGGATTAATATGAGTATTTCAAAACATAAAAGTCCATTTAAACAAATAACATTTTAAAAAATCTCATGCAAAATCAATCTCATATAAATCTTAAAGGCCACAAAGGATGATATGATTCATCAGAAATTATCTTCCATGAAAATAAAATAGTGAAAATTCTCCAGGACTAGGAATTTTCATATTCACAGATATGATGGACCCCCCAGGTGAGCAAAGCTGCGAAGACGTCCCCTAGCAGTTGACTGGCTCTGGAAAATAATAAACAGTCACCCAGCAGACAAAATCAAATATAGGCTATATATAAGTCACGTGTGCACACACAAATCCAATACTGTAACATGCAAGGGAATAAAGCGAAATAATGAATCCCACATTCTTTTTTCGGTGACACAAAACGACGACGCCTCAATGCGAACACACGTTTAAAGCACGACGATCAGTGTGCCCTCTCGTGAAATCACTCTCGTTATTATGCGGTCACACATCGGCAGCTCGTGCGGCAGAACTGTAATCAGCGTACCGTGAAACGCCGCCGCGACCCTGACCGAGTGACTTGAGTTCTCTTCAAACTGTCATCTGCTGTGGCAACTAGCGCCTGAAACCCAGAGAGCGCGCCCGCTCACATCCACTTGTCTTCTCTGCTTCAGAGTTTATACAGGTGACCGCTTTAATCGCACGTCTGGGAGAAAAGACCGGACCGGGACAATAACAACAAATACTAAGATGAGTGAGTAAGGCGTGAGAAAAAAGGAAGCAAATGTTGAGGGGGGGGGGGGGTGAAAAAACTGCAAGTATCTACTTGTATTTCCCAGCTATCACCCTTGAGAACATCTTATTTTACATCTTTCTCTTCAGCACGTATGGAGAAACCTCATCTTCGATGGTTTCTGAAGAACGACCCTGCTTTATTGGTGGTAATCCTGACCAAACCCACAGCGCTCCAGTAGCATTAGAGCAGAGCAAGGAGCCATTTCTTACCAAGTAACAGCTGTGACACATGCAGTGCAGAGCTAGGAGAATATATATAAAAGTCATAAAATGGCTGTACTCAAAATTCAGCCACGCAGGCCGGGGGGATTACTCTGCACGGGCGACAAGGGCAGGCACTGCTGGGTGGAGCAGAAACACAGAGGGAGGGGGGCATGGAGACATTAGTTTTGCCTGCATGAACGCGGAAAATGTAACTAGGAAGGGATTTGTTTTGGTTGATGGTGGAACAGGACAGTTTACCACGGATTTGAGTTTCCCCCGTTTTTGGGCTTGGTGGGGGAACCATAACAGTCTGCTGGGTTTTCCTGTCATTCGTTTAAATCATTTTAGTGTCCTCTTCACAGCCTGGCGGACTAGAATGTTTCAAGAATGTCCTTTTCCCCCTGCTCTCCGGGGGCCTGTGGGGGGGCCCGGAACCACCTGTCCTCTTAGAAGGACAGAGAGGCCTCCACTTAACGCCCTTGTCAGGATGAGAGTCCTGGCTGCAAATCACAAGAGCTTTGGGGGGTGGGGGAGGGGCCGAGAGAGGTGTGAGGCTCGGACGTAGAGGGAAACGCCTGCAGTGTGAAAGGATGGAACAATGGCACATATTATAGCCACCGTCTCTAGAGGCGATAGAGGTGTCCTACTGTTAATGGATGTATACTGTATCTAAGACATTTTACAATAGGCAATATTGACAAGCTGACAGGCTGACTGACAGACTGACAGACAGGCAGGCAGGCTCTATATTTGAGAAGGATGTCGACGCGTAAAACATATTGAAACCCAAAGAGAAGGACCTGGCCCGTGAGTGATTTGCTGTATGGAAACCTCATACAGGCTCACTTTGACACAAATGTCCAATAGATCAATACGAAAAACATACAGCGATACAGTAACACCGCTGTAATTGCGTGTTTCGATTTGTGGAGTTCGGAGGCTTGCTGTAAGAACACTCCAGGTCATAAACTGGCTAATTCTCAGGCTCGGCACGCCCCGGCAGTGCTGCCAATAATGACTTCCTGTTTCTCAAAAGTAAATGACCCTTAAAATAGATGCAAAAGTACACCCCATCTGTTGAGGTCTGTGAAACCCATTACATCGTGACCATGCACACGCTCCTATGGGGCGGGGGGGGGGGGGGGGGGGGGGGTAGACGGTAA
>JAOEHI010051709.1:0-18101 GCA_025447815.1 Percopsis transmontana | reverse complement strand
CCCCCCCCCCCCCCCCCCCCCCCCCCCCCCCCCCCCCCCCCCCCCCCCCCCCCCCCCCCCCCCCCCCCCCCCACTATATTTGGTCTGATCAACGATCAACAAAATTTCGCTAATTCCTTAGCTAGCATCAAAATTCTGTAAGCACGAGTTCTAAAAGCAAGCATCACAGCTAACATGACGCCAGTCTTAATATACACCGATGAGCTAAAATATGACCATTCACAGATGAAGCGAATAACATTGATTATCACATAACAGTGCATGTCAAGGTCTGGGATATATTAGGTGGTAAGCGAGAAAAATGGGCAGTCGTAAAGACCTAAGCCACAAGACCAAATGGTCACAGCCAGATGACTGGGTCGGAGCATCTCCCAAATGGCAAGGCTTGTGGGGTGTTCCCAGTCAACAGTGTTGAGTACCGTACCTACCAACAGTGGTCTGAGGAGGGACAAACCATAAACCGGGCAACAGGGTGTTGGGCTCCCAAGGCTCATCGATGTGCGAGGGCAAGGAACCGTCTGAAAGGCTAATGTGGCACCATGGGCAGAACATTTGGGCAGAATGATGGTTACGGGAGGAATGCGGCCGAACACTGCTGCGCACGGGGTTGTGTGGCCGTAGACCGCTCAAAATGCTGATGCTAACCATGAGCCAAATCATTATGACCATTGGTGTATATTTTATTTGTGTTTAAAAAAACTTTTTGCCATTTAAATTAACTATTCAGATTTATTCTTCTTCCATTTTTCTAATCAACCAGCTAACAATAAATGCTACTATGCATGACATTAACAAGACATGTTTTGTAATGTTTTGTTGTCTGTGTTGAAGTCTATACTTTCAACCATAGCAAGAGAAAAGTACTTGCTAGTGCTGGGCAAAGAAGAACAAACAAATTAACTTGAACGAATCATCGCGTTAGATTTGTACCGAGTGTGCAGTTGTATATACCGTTTCCTCCCCCGACATATAACCTTACATATTTTTAATATAAGTGTGGGAGTGTGGGCATGAGTATTATTATAATCACTGATCCAACAGTGGGGGGAAAGAATACCTAGAATACCTGTGAAATAAAACCATGCGAGGCATGTCAACCGTACTTTACGTGTGGACAGCCTTGTGTATACCACATTTAGCGCCCAAACAGGGACACCGAACATTGCAGAACCGACATCACCAGTCGTCATCCTGGCTGAGATGCCACAATGGATGGGGCGACAGGCCGCCGAACATCAACATCAGATGGAGACGCCGAACATCAACATCAGATGGAGGCCCTCTGACAGCAAACAGCTGACCAGACGGAAGTATTGCGACAGCTGGTCCTGCGACTTCCCCGCCCCAATATCCATCTGCAGGATGGGGGCAGCCGATGACTCGCAAGCATTCCTGGAAGCCTTCGAGGTTGCAGCAGAAGCTTGCGAATGACCGGCGGAGGAGTGGGCAATGCGATTACTACCGTTGTTGACTCTTTGGAGCTAAGAAGGCAGCGGTTCCCGCCTGACGCGCCTCTAAATTCTGGGCACCGATTGGCAATTAGCGGGTTGGTGGGAGATTTTGCAGGGGTGCGTTCATGTCTGGTAGGGACATGTGAAATGTGTACTGTTCTCAACGGTGAGGCGAGGCTACCCGACACTGATTCTCAGGCTGGAGAGGAGAAAACGGCGCCGCGTTTTCCCCCGGTGGAAGATATTCCTCTGAAACAGTCTCGGGATGACACTCTACGCTTTGCATTTGGCCGCGTGATTTCTATTGATGGCCAAATGGTGCACACTGAATCAGCAATCACTTATATCGAGTGATTTGTGACACTCAAACAGGGGAAAAACTCTCAATGGCGGGGCACATGGGGAGTGAAACAACACTAAATAATGGCTTGGTTTTACTGGCCGGAGATCAGGGACGACGTGCGCCGCTGGTGTGCGTCTTGCCCAGATTGCCAGCTAGTAAACCATCCTGCAATTCTGAGGGTGCCGTTGCGTCCACTGCCACTGGTAGAGGTTCTGTTCTACCGGTTAGGTATGGACCTCATCGGGGCATTTGAGCGGAGCGCTAGCGGCTATCGCTTTGTATTAGTGTTGGTGGACTATGCAACGTGATACCCTGAAGCATTGTCGCTGCGCAGCATCTCCGGTAAGAGTGTTGTGCAAGCATTGTTTCCGGTCATCTCCCGAAAATTCGGAAAAAAATAAATTCTGACTGACCAGGTTTATGTCACGCACACTATGCAAACTGTATGAGTTGTTGGGGATTTCAGCTGTAAGAAGCAGCGTGTACCACCCTAAAACTGGTGGGTTGGTAGAAAGGCTAAACCGAACCCTGAAATCTATGATACAGAAGTTCGTTCACGTAATTGGGATAAGTGGTTAGAACCTCTCATGTTTGCAGTCCGGGAGGTGCCCCAGGCCTTCACGGGGTTTTCCCCCTTTGAATTGCTGTTTGGCAGAACCCTGTGGGCGTGCTGGACCTGATTAAAGAAAGCTGGGGGACAGGTCCCAGTAAAAATTAAGTGCAATACGTTATGGACCTGCAAGAAAAACCCCAATGCACTGGGACCGTTATCACAGGAGAATTTGCTTGAGGCCCAGCAGCGTCAGCAGGGGCTGTACAACAGGGGCTGTACAACAGGGGCTGTACAACAGGGGCTGTACAACAGGGGAACTAGGCTATGCAATTTTTTGAGACAAAGTGCTTGTATTACTCCCAACTTCTTGCTTTAAATTAAGTGGCAAGGGCCCTTTGTGGTCACAAGGCGGGTGGGCGATGTCGATTATGAGGTGGTGCGTAGTAATAGGGGCGGAGCCAAACAGATTTACCACATCAACCTCCTGAAATTGTGGAGAGATGCGGTGAGTGAGAGAGACCAGTTGGGGCCTGAGGTTCCAAAATCGAACTAATCAACCTCCCTCCAGTTAAGTGACTGTCTCTCGTCAACATTATGGGCAGATCTAGTGGAACTACAGCAGCGTTTTGCTGACGTGTTTTCTCCCCTACCGGGACGCACAACTCTTGTGCAGCACCATATTCACACCAGTCCGGGCGTGACGGTTCATACACGGCCCTATCTCGACTTCTTGCACACAAAAGAGAAATAGCGCAGAAAGAATTAGAGGCCATGCTAAAGATGGGAATAATAGAAACACACAGCACCTGGATTAGTTCTGGTGGTTAGGAAGGATGGGAGCATCAGGTTCTGCATTGACTACAGGCGGGTGAATGAGGTGTCATGGTTTGATACGTATCCGATGCCCCGGGTCGACGAGCTTCTGGACCGGCTTGGCACTGCTCGCTTTTTCACGATACTAGATTTAACCAAGGGCTACTGGCAGATTCCCATGTCTCTAGAGTCCAAGGAGAAAACGGCCTTCTCCACTCCGTTTGGGCTGTTCCACTTCAACGTGCTTCCCATTGGGTTGTTTGTTGCCCCGGCCACTTTCCAGCGCAATGCACAGATCACCCGTTGCTATCTAGCTCTCCAGCCGTTTAAGTTCAATGTGATACACAGGCAGGGGGCGCAGATGGTTGTGGCTGACTTCCTCTCTCGCCACAAGGAGGGGAGGGGAGGGGAGGGAGTTGGCTAGGCCGGATGTAGCCCCGGCCTGAATCAACACAACCTGCCTGGCCAAGTATAATGTTAGTATTTGTAACTCTTTCTCGCTCACTATTATGTGTTGGTTCTATATTCCTGTACTAACATGTGCTCGCAGAGCACGCTCTCAACCCCGACACAGGTAAACAAATGTTAATTTACATTGAATAGAAGTGTAGCCATAAGGTTGGGGCCTCTCACAATGGGAGAGGAGTCTGTGGCAAGACTATTGTGACAAGACCAACCTTTGTTCTTAAGTATATAAGCAAGAGATTCCTCTTTGTTGGCAGATAGACGTTGGTGAAACATTCCATGTGAAGCCATACATTTTTTTCTCCCTTGATGTGCACATTGTATTAATAAAGCCTGTTTCCTGACCATCAAACCGGATTGGTCTTAGTGTGTCTGTGGTTAAAATTTACCATCAATCTAGAGATACTTACTCAAAACAAACAACATCGCACATTTTTCAGTTTCGTCCTCACTTTAGCGCAGAAGTCAACGGTTTAAATAGACTAGAAAGTCGTGTCGTCACTGCTCACATCGGCAGTGCCTTCCGGGTCTAAATTAAAGAGTTTTTCTTATTGTTTCATTTTGGTTTACGCCAGTGCTCACATTAAGTTATGTGCAAATAAATTGAGCTTTTGACATGCATTTAGAATATATTGAGATCTTCGTTTGCAAATATGATGTTTGCGAACTGCTGAAAGTTAAGTCAGCTGCCGGTGCACCTTAAGCACGTCAACCCTTCTTAAACTTTTTTGGTTATCCTTAAAAGAATGCCAAAGCTGTAAACTGTAAAACTAATACCAATGGACAGTAGTTTCGCCCTTACTAAGGTTAAGTTGCTATATTAAAATGACAGGGACTTTAAATTTACTGCTGAGTGATTTGAGTGACGCGGTGATGTGGTTTATGTGCGCTGGAGTAATAGCTTGTATGTAGCAAAATGCTTACTTTGGCTACCTAAGGGTCTCATAATTTACACCAGTATTATCCAGTGGGAATCTGTGGGAAGTTTGCAACACATGAGTTAATCACAAACTGTGGTAGGGGCGAATATTGAAAATGCCATACATTTTTCTCAGGGAAAAATGGTTAGACCCAGAAGTCCTTATTTGGGCACGAAAATGATGTATGACTGGTTAGATCTATTGCGCTCAGAACAGGTGCGTCCGCCGGAGTTCGCTGTCCTCGGCTACAAAGCACTGGAGCTACGTAATAATACCAATTTTTTAGACTGTATACTGTACAACTGTAGTGCTCTGTCCTAGGCTGCATAGTGCTGTCCCTGGACTATATAGCTCAACAATATTCAGTTCATAGAGAGGAGTCTCCATCCTCCTGATCTCCATCCTCCTGTTCACAGCTTTGAATATTGACTCTTTAGCTCGATGTTTAGTTTTTATAACTGCCTCAAAATTGACAACCTAGGTATGTTTTTGACATTTGAGGAGAGGTTTAGGTCATAGATATATTACCAACCAAGATGAAATTGTTAACAAATATTTTATAAATGTAAATTTCTTAGCCTCTCCACATTGGCTGTCTGCGTTGTCAGGGCGCGCATATGCTGCTAGAATGCAATGGCACGCAGACAATGTCCAATCCACTGGACATTTTTCCCCCTTGGATAACTAGCAACCGGCATTGAATGATATTACAGGCCGTGTAAGCCCTCTGGGCCGCCAGTTGTCCATCCCTGTATTAAACCACTGGCCTTTGGCCATTCACACATCAAGCGCACCCCAGCAGCCCCAAACTACACACACATGAGGAGTAAAACGCTCATAGTAAGCTGAGTCTTTTTGCCACTGTGCTTGCACTCAACTCGTCGTAAACTTGTGACAGAATAACCAACCAGTGAATATGAGTGTAGCAGAAAGAGGACACCGCTACCACCTCTCCTGCCAGATGGCTCGCTAGATGACCACTTTCTCCAGTTCGAGCAGTGGCTCCTGGGCATCAGCGCCTCCGGGCATCAGCGCTGTGCTGCAGCGTCTTCTGGCATGGGACCAGTGGTGGTGGCTTCTTCACAACCTGCGGCAGCGGGGTCCAGTCTGGTCGCATGTCGCCATGCCAGATAAATATGACGACACGCTGGAGTGACTCACTGGATTCTTGATGCAGCTCGACATTCTCGTCGAGACCACCCAGGACGACGACGTGCAGAGAATCTGAACACTGCTGAATCTGCTCACCAGTCGCGCTCTGGAATAGGCCACTGCCGTCTATCTCCCCAGCTATCACTGGTTAGTGGATGAGCTTCGTCTTACCATCGGCCACCCGGGTGACCGCCTCCTCCTGGGGGAACCCGGGCGAGCGTCATCCCGACTACTGTACGTGTCGGACTGCTTGCAATGGGGCTTCATCCGCCAATCTACATCCCCTGGGCAGGCTTCTTCTTAATTGAGAAGAAAAATGGTGCCTTACTGCCATGCATCGACTACCGTTGATTCAACGCATACACCGTTAAGTTCTAGTACCCACTACGAGTACCTCGTAATGCCCTTCTGCCTGGCCAACGCCCCCTCCGTATTTCAGGCCTTCGTGGAAGAGGTACTCCGGGACATGATCGGTCGTCATGTCATGTCATCGACGACATCCTCATCTACTCACCCACCCTCGAGGACCATGTCTAGCCCATGAGGAGGGTTCTCCGCTGCCTGTTAGACCACGGCCTGTACGCCAAGGCTGAGATGTGCGTGTTCAGCCGGTTCATTTAGAACTACAGCTCCGTCGCCGCACACCTCACACCGTTGCTTAGGGGCGGCCCCACACACGCTCCTTTGAAACCCCAAGGCGGAGAAGGATTTTACAGACCAGAAGATGCGCTTCTCACCACACCGCTTCTTCATCACCTGGATCAACACCTCCCTTTCATGGTGGAAGTAGATGCTCTCTGCCACGGAGAGGAAGTACGACGTGGGGGACTGGAAGTTGCTGCAGGTGAAGTTGGCCGTGGAGGAGTGGAGGCACTGGCTGGAGGGCGCTCACGACCCGTTCAAGGTCCTGATGGTCCACACGAACCTAGAATACATCTGGGCAGCCAAAGTTCTGAACCCATTGCAATAATGTTGCTCATATTTCTTCTCCCGGTTGTTCTTCACAGTGACGTATCGCCCAGGGTTGAAGAACTGCAAGGCGGAAGCCCTCCTCCGAGCCGTCCACTTTCCTACCCACGGAGTGCATTGTTGGCTACTTTGCTACGGACCTGCCACCGTCTGAGGGGAACGCTTTTCAAAGATGGTCCGCTTCCTACCATTCTTCCATCTCCCATCCGCCATGCAGGTCGCTGAGGTCCTCTTCCAGCAGGTCTTTTACGGGATCCCATAGGACATAGTCTCCGACCATGGCCCTCAGTTCACCTGGACTGTGGAAGGTGTGAAGGAGCCATGGCCAGCCTCACATTTGGTTACCAGAGCTGTGGAGGTGCTACTGTGATGACCAGCTGAGGGAGTGGGCACAGTTTCTCCCCTGGGTGGATTATGCCCAAAACACCCTCCGCCACTCCTCCAACGGTCTGAAGTGGTCTTCGGCTGTCAGCCCCCGCTTTGCCCTTGGTCGGGGCAGCAGCGGAGGCCACCTGAACTGCAATCCGTGCTCGCCTCCAAACCACCGGGGCCACCCAGAAACACCAGGCGGACCACTGGCGCTCTGAGGCGCCCACCTTTCGCCCAAGGGACCCTGTCTGGCTGCCCACCCGGGACCTCCCTCTCCACCTGCCCTGGCGTAAGTTGGCGCCCTGGTATGTGGGGCCGCTTAAGGTCCTCCGGAGGTATATGTTGTATCGTACACATTAGCCTTGCCCGTAGAGTACAGCCGTATTTCACCCACCTTCCATGTCTCTCTTCTTAGGCCGGTGGTCCCTGGTCCTTTATCGTAGCCTGGTCCCTCGTCTACAACACCACATCCCCTGGACGGTCCAGATGGCTCGACGTACGTGGTGCACAGGATACTGGAGTCCAAACGGGGCCAGCTGCAGTACCTGGTGGACTGGGAGGGGTACGGTCCCTAGGAGTGCAGCTGGGTCCGGGGTGAGGACATTCTGGCCAAGGATCTAATCAGAGACTTTCACCACCAGCGCCGCCCTGGTCCAATCTGATCCACGTCCCCGGGGCCAGCCCTCACAACGGCGGTCTAGGAGGCGCGCCTGGGGTGGGGGGTGGAGGTACTGTAACAACTGGAGCTGCTTCCCCTTCCCGGTCAAGCTCGCCAGTGTATTAAACCACTGGCTGTCGGCCTTTTCACACATCAGGCGCACCCCAGCAGCACAAAACTAAGCACACCTGTTTCTCATCCCCTCATCTACTCTCTCCCTGCGCCTATATAAGCGGGAGGGTGGATGAGGGGAATTGTTGGTTATTGTTCTTGCATGCTGCCACGCGGTCTGTGTGTTTTTTCTTGATTCTACTATTAAAAAAATGAGCCGTAAAACATGCCTGCCCAACGTCTTCTTGCCACTGCGCACTCAACTCATCGTACACTTGTGACAAAACTAGTCATTCAGTTGATTTAAAGGTACCCTCCTCAGTTTCTGCCTGGAATTAAACAACAAAAATCTTGTTTTGAGTGATGAGTGGCTCTTTTCTCTGTACTCTTCCCTCTACAGTGCTCATATAGTCTTCCCCTTACAGTCACAGACCAGAATACAAGATTTTAATTGTATAGCCATCTTAATGGTGCTTATTACAAATGACAAATCTGTGTACAGTAAACATTTAATTTCACATTTACTGATTGTATTTTTTACTTGTCTTACTTGTTCCTAATGTAGTGTCCTGCTGACTTTGTGATGTCACTTATAAAACCCCCAGAGCAAGATGGCTGAACATATCAATTTAATCAAGAAAAATCAATTCAAGGCTGCTTCATCAATTAGAGTTAGGCCTGAACGCATCATTATGGAGGAGAAGAGGAGAGGGGAGGAGAGGACAGCAGATTGATTTATAACAGCGATACACTTCAGAGAATTAAAGGGGCCATGCAGTCAAAATCTGAGTTTTGCATTGTATTTGTGCAATAACACAACCATGTTGTGTTAAAAATGTATTCTCTGTGAATCTGTGATGGATTTAAATCCAGGATTCTTACTACAAAACTGATTGAATCTCTTCTCAATCTCAAAATATCTCTTACTTGCTCATATTCCTGATGTCAAGACACGGAAACCAATCACATTCCTAAAGGGAGTTCTACATATTCCCTCCCCTAAACAAGTGCTAGGCGCAGAAACCTTGATACAGTTGCCAAAAGCAAAACACAAAATGTTTCTTTGCATTTCCTGCGAAACGATGCCAACACACGACAGGCACGGCTGTCTTTCCAATGTTCTTTTCTCAATGAGATTCAAGCTCGTATCTTTGCAGTGCTCATTTAACAGATAACTCGATACTGAACCTCAATCAGTTGGGAAAGAGATTTGCAGAGTTCGTAACCCTAAAGGCTGGTGCAATCCCATTTATTCTGGACACGGACTGGAAAAATTCTGTTGAATATGCGGGATGTGGGGGTGCTGCAGCACCCCCACATCCCGCAGGTGAAACTGTCATCCTGCGTCCCAGTGTATGCTGTGTTGCACGTTCACAGCATGTCTTCAGAGGCAGGATAGTCTAGTTGGGGGGCAGGATAGTCAGGGGGGCAGGATAGTCAGGTGGTCTAGGTGTTGGACTCCCAGCCAGAAGGTTGTGGGTTTGAGCCCCAGAATTGGCCTACCTGTAAGCATCCTTGAGCAGGATGCCTAACCCATATCTGCTCCATGTAATAGCATCATGTAATTGTAATTCGCTTTTGGTAAGAGCGTCTGCTAAAGGACCTAATTGTAATTGTAATTGTCCGTGTGTTGGACTCCCAGCCAGAAGGTCATGGGTTCCAGCCTTAAAGTTGGCCTACCTGTAAGCATTCTTGAGCAAGATTTGCTTCTTTAAATACTTGTAATTGTGCTCATTGCAAGTCGCTTTGGATGAAAGCCTCTGCTAAATGATGTAGGTGTATTTTTAACAATGTCATCAAAATGCTAACCAGCGATAATGTGCTAGATACAATTTTGCCTGTTACAATGTTTTGAATATATAACGTATCTAGTTTGTGCGCTAGCATACCAAATATGTAATCTTGTGGCTTGAGTATAGCTGGATTACATTGTCCATGTGAACTGTTTACACTATCTAGTTTCAATCCATGGAGCCACCGAGCAACAGCTAAACAGTAAGATCATGTTAGTTAGGTGAATTGGGGTGTTATAACTAACTAACTCGTTATGTCCAGAGGATAATCATGACTGGTTATATGCAACGCTAACCATGTCATGTATTGACATTTTCTGGGATTCTTGAATAACAACAATCGTGAGATGTTGGATGCCAATATGAGCCTTCATTTTGCACGTGTGATGTGGGTTGCCAGACAGATTCAACACAAAAGCGGCATGCCAGTATCCAATGGTATAGACAGAGTGTAGATCATCATGTTGTGTGGTCTTTCGATTCTTACCATTCTTGTAACTTTGTTTTGACAGCATTCAACTATAGAGTACGTTTTTCAGTATAGTAGAATTTGTGTAGTGCTGTGTTTGCACTTCACCATATCTTTCTAGATGTAAAATAGTTAGTTATTAATTAAATTTTTTAATTTGTACTGTGACTTTCTGTCTCTCTTTCAACCTTGTCTTGAAAGAGAGAAACTAGCATATAGTTATCACCAGTATTACTCTAAATTATTAATTTTATGTTCATGAACAGTTTTACCAGTCAGTCATTAACATGTAATATAATTTTGAAAAGAATGACACTATTTCATTGTTTTGCATCTGTATTTGCATCAATAAAACACATTATCACACACTATTCATTGTGATACTTTGGTACATATATTTTTGATATTCATTACTATATGAATATTGTTATTCTCTAAGAAACATTAAACTACTGTCCTTGCTCTATTTTCATCAATTAAACATCAGAATATCACGTTTTATTTTTTTTCCAATAAACTAGGTTATTAACAAAACACATGTACAGTTGTGGTCAAAAGTTTCCAAATACTACAGCTCTTATTTTTCTGTAATGGAATCACTGGATACCATACTTTGTCACAAAAAAAAAAAATTGGTTCTTTTATGAATTTATTATGGGGCTTCAGTCGAGCCTTAAGGTGCCACTTCTGGAGCAAGGGTTTCCTTCTTGCGAGGCAGCCTCTCATGGCAATGTAAAACACGCTTAACTGTGGACACTGACACCTGTGTTCCAGCAGCTTCTAATCCATTGCCGACCTGCTTTTTGGTGGTTCTTGGTCGACTCCTGACCATCCTGACCAATTTTCTCTCAGCAGCAGTTGATAGCTTGCATGGTCTTCCTGAGCGTGGCAGTGTGCAACAACAATTGTTTGTACAGTGGATCTTGGGACCGGTAGCTGTTTTGAAATGGCTCCAAGTGACTTTCCTGACTTGTCTTCAGATCCATGCTGAGCTCCTTAGACTTGGCTAAGAAGTCACCAGCTGTAGTCAATCATAATGACTCATGAGAAGTTAAAGAGGTCATGTCACAAAGCAAATTTGATTGATACAACTTTCTACATTACCACAAATGATCATTGACGTTGCTGTATATATATTTTTGACCACATTTTCAGAAGACCCATAGTAAATTCATAAAAGAAACAAATTTCATGACTGGTTTTTGTGACAAAGAAGTATGTGCTCCAATGATTGCTCCAAATATTGGAAACTCAAACTGCCATGACATACGTGTTCTTTACAAGTGTATGTAAACTTTTGACCACAACTGTATTTCTAATGCAAAATGTAAATTCTATTCTATCTATACAATTCTACCCTGTAGTGTACTTACTCATACAGACGCCCATTGTCTGCCCTATAAATATTGTAAACATTCTGTAATGCATAGAAGCCAAGGCAAACGATGAACAGTCCAGGGTAGTCTGTTATGCTGGTGAGCTCTTCTTGAACCTCATTCTCATTCTACCTCAGGAAGCAATCTTTGTCCACAGGTTGGCCTACATTTGCGGGAAGAAGCTTTAGATCGCCATGATCAAAATGATTATTTGCTTGTCTTTCTAGAAGACAGTACCTAGACTCAAATAAAGCTGCTAAAAAACAAATCTCAGATTGTCTTTGCTGCTGGCTAGACAAGGAACAAAAAATATCTGTTATCTGTTGGCTAGGCTAGCCTAGCCTAACTAGCTATCGATTTCAAAGACAAATGAATACCTAATAGTAAACTTAGTCAACTTATTTACAACTTATTATTCACTAACAAGTGCCTTTATTTTTTGCTGGGGACCAGGATTTTCATCATCTTCTTTTTCATCAACTTGATTAATGAAAACATTCTTGGCAAATGCTTTCGCTTTCGTCCGTCTGTGTCAGACTCAAAAAATACTTGTTTACATTCTGTGCGCCATCTCTGACAATTGTTGAGTTTCACGCTGTAGACAGAAGTGCGCGGTGGAGAGGTTGTTGCTACTGGATCGTACTGACAGCCAATCGCGGCTTTCACCTATTTGATTCCTAGTAATACGCCTACTGCTACCGACTGGGCACTGAGGAGTTTATGCTAGTTCAACAATTTAAAAAGGTTTATTTTCTGAGAAAAACACACACCTACGGACTTCATGGAAACCAGAGATGCGATTGGAAATGAGTATACTTTAAGTGCTGTTCATATTTTCCATTAAAAAAATTATTCAGCCAGACCTATCTCATTTAGCCAGGCCTATCTCACTCTAGTGTGTGTGCACAAGTGTGTGTAGTTTCATAAATGCCTGTTCTTCCATGCTTAGAATTTTTACGATGCCTGCGTGTCTGCGCGTGTGTGTGTGTATGTGTGTGCTGACCAGAAAGGGGATTCTGTTGATACAGGCATCCAGCACACAAAGCTGCAATGCAGCAACAATTAGTTTGTCAAGAGAGAGAGACAGTTAGAGGTCGGGGGCGGGGGTGGAGCATCTCTCTAGATGGACTACATAATAATATTAAATCTGAAAACCTTGATTTTCTACGTAATGGTTCATTTGGGAGCAGTGATGCAAGTGTACACACCCACACACACACACACACACACACACACACACACACACACACACACACAGACACACACACACAAACACATAAAGGGACATGGATGAAGTTTAATAAGACTGGCGAGGTATAGTATATGTTTGTGTGAAGGTGGGTGTGTGTGAGTCTGTAAGATTCAAGGCTCATGGTTTAGAGATGTTGCCTTCTCCCACAAAATCAAATCATCTCTCTCCCAGGAGATGTTGACTTATCAGCCTCTGGTCCCAGTCAGTCAGACACTAGAGTTATGGAGTCTAGATAAAGCCAGCCATTCTCAAAGGTTTTATTTGGTTTTTAGAAAATAATTTTAATTTCGTTTTTTTGGCCAAAGGCTTTCATCATTATTAGTTTATTATTTATGTATTGATTTATTTAGTCAAATAAATATATATTTATGCCACAAACATTACATACATTACTAAATTGAACAGGCCTTCAGTCATGAAACCAGTAATTATACATTTAAATCTTTCAAATGTCATAAATGCTATCATTTTACCCTTACATTGTGCAATAAAAAGGCCATTTATATAATATCAAAATTATTGAAACTGCACTATGATTTTCTGTGTGTGTGTCTGTGTTGCCTGTGTTAGCTGTTCTCTAGAGGAGAGCCAGGTTTACAGGACAGATGGCTTTAGACCCCCCAGGACATGAAGGGGAGCCCTCTCCCACTCTCTTTATCCCTCTATTTTCCTCTCCAATCCTCTCCATCTCTCTCTACTCCTATTCTGTTCTATCCTATAACTGTTTATCCCCTGATTCTTAAATATCTTACGCAGTACTTATACTGTACATTATACTGTATGTCTCATTCTGTTATACTGCATACTCATCTCTCTCTCTCTCTCTCTCTGTGTATTTTAAATTAACTCTAATTCCAGTATAGTTGGCTTAGTGTTGCTGTTTGCTGTCTTCTGTCACTAAGTTGAGGTGAAAACCCTAAAACCTTACCAAGCAGAATCTGCTCTAGAACAAATCCACACAGAAGGGGGGGTGTGAAACAATGGAAAAGAAGGAGACAGCAATGTAAAGAGAAATAAAAACGGGGGCAGATAAATATTGTGCATTTGAGAAAACTTGAGAGATAGAATGCTATTGATGCTAAGATCTATTAATTGACTACTACCAGTATCTAGTCATTAATGTTACTGACACACACATCTAGTCATTGATGTTACTGATACAACATCAGGCCATTAATGTCACTAATACATAGCCTGGCGTCACCAGACTAATTCACAAATGTGTATTAGTCTGGAATCTCTCCCTTTTCAGACCAAAATGCCTCTGGACACAATTGGATAGGCCTACGACCAATCAGAGCAACAAAACATCTTGGTTGTTTACGAAAATGCCTCAATGGCGCTCGTCTGTACAGTCATCGTAACAAACCCGCCCATTATTAGATACACGGTTGTGATTGGCCCGACCGGCTGAGTGGAAATCTGTCTGAATGGGAGGGTGGCCAGACGTATCTGCCAGAGAAAATGAAACAGGTTCCCAGGCTAAATAATATGAATATTGAGTAATGAATGTTGCTGATATTTACATTGTGCCAATAATGTTGCCATTTAGTCATTGTTACTAGAACAAATATCTTTTTATTAATAATTAAAATAGTAAAAAAAAGTGGTATTTTTTTTAAATGTTTAATTCCAGTGATACAAATTTATCAGATAAGAAGATTAGTTAGATAAGTGTTAATTATTCGATTAGTGTGAATTATTTTATGTTATGCTCATCTTTGTTGTGTGTAAAGTGTGTGTTACGGTGAGGGGTATTCAAAAGCAGAGGTCTGCCCTGCATTGTACTATTTAGTACATTATAGTGTGTACCAGTACTGCATACTAACCTGTGTTATAGTGTTTGGTACAGTATCGCAGGTCTTTTTCTTCTTTCAGGATGAACTGAGGCAGTGTTAAACCATCTGCCACCTGTACAGCTCCTTTCTCGTCCCACTCAAATATCAGGTCGTTCATAGTGTAACCAACTGCAGGCCCCCCCCCCCACACACACACACACACAAAAACACACACACACCACGTCATATCATGTCTATAACTTAATAAACTGTTAGTGTTTCAAACATGTGTATTTGTGTACCAACTTGTTTGTGTATAAACTTTTTTCTGAGATTTATAAAATCTTTACTATGAAATTTTATTTAATTGGTGAATTTAAATAAAGCATTTGCGTGTGATTGTGATTGTGTTTGATTGTGTGTATAATTGTGTACTCACAGCTCTCTAGCTGCATGATACAGGTCTGAACATCCATGGGAAAATTCTTCAGATCCATTGGGCAGGCCAGGATCAGTGTAATCCTGCGCACACACACACACACACATACAAACAGAAATACCCACAGAGCATTTGACAGCATATGAATAACTACAAATTAAATGATAATTAAGGTATTTCTAAGACAGTAATAACATAGAACCATTGTCTTTGTAGATGAACATAACAAATTAAAACTAAATATCTATAATTGATGCCATCTTTAAAAGTAAAGTAATAGATTGTTAAGGGAAAGATATTTTGTGTTCATAAACATGTTAAAATAGAACACATTAGGTCATTTTTGCTTGCTTGTTTGCTTTTCATTTCAACATACACAGGCATACAGATGATACAGATCTAAATTGCATATTGAAACCAAATCACACATTGGAGTACACATGAATCTGCTTGTCCAATCTTTCATCGACCTAAGAGAAGAGGCCATTCCTCATGACTTCTCCGATAAGCATCACATGCAAAAAAAAAAACTGTGCTTTTTCTAACCAATCACAATGCTGCCCAGAGACAGTTTAATATCCTTTCTGTTCGGAGATCGGAGCGGATATGCCGGGGGTTATTTTGCCGGTGTCAAGTTAAAAAATGGAAGCGGGAAGTTAAGGATGTTTTGGAGAGACGGGGAGGTCTATTTCTAAAGGACCATTCACAACAACCTCTCTCCCCGACAAGAGGGTGAAAAGTGGGCTGCCTGGAATACTAATAAGCTGACTAGATTACTTTTGTTGGGGAATGCGGCAGAGCCTTCTGGAAGGTTCAGGAGCTGAGGTAATAAAGCTGGGAGAAAGCAACGCAAGCCTGAAACGTTTGTCAGCCACAGGCATCAATAAGGGGGGTGGGAGGCTGGGCAGGATAGAAAGGAGAGGCGAGGAGGAGAGGACTTTTTTTGTCTGCCTATCTCTGCGGGGGTCAAACATTTTTTTTAAATACTATAACAATAACATAACAACCCCTCCTCCCACTGAAAACATTCGACTCACACTTTGAAACCCACTGCTATAAATGGTATCAAACTGGGATATTTAGTTTTGTACCGTATGCTGTACAGGACGTTGCCATTCTTGGAGATGCGGAGCAGCTTGTTATCCGTCGTCACCTCATGAAAGTTGGCTCCCTTCTCGTTGGCGAAGAACAGATCGGGTTTCCATATGGAGTCCAACATGGATGGGTCCAGATCCAGGGAATCGTCGGGATACTCGCTGTATGCCAGCCTGGGATCATTCCACTGTTGCCGCAGGAAGATGTTCACTCTGTAGTCCTGATAAGAGAGAGACTATAGGTTAGACTAGAGAGAGAAAGAGACTATAGGTTAGACTGGAGAGAGAAAGAGACTATAGGTTAGACTGGAGAGAGACAGAGACTATTTTTTCAGCCTCCGCATCAATTTTTCTTTTGCAATGGTGCAATGGAAATACATTGTAGAAGCAGAGATACACTACTTGTGCTTGGTTTTTAGCCCTGCCTCCTTGCCCACCATTTGATCATTCGTCAAACGTATTTGTATAACTTTGTTGCTAGCCTGAATTGTTGTCATAATATTATATATTTGTGATTCTACTGTCCTAAAACATGCATTATATTATATGAATCAATGCAGTGCCATGTTAATCATGAGCAAATTAAATAGTAAATGTAGATGAATGCGGCGTGAGGCGTGGTGGGTAAACTCCGCCCGGCAATCCACGGGAAGTGTGCAAAAAAAAAAATGTTTTTAATTAAAATTGACTAATCTTTTTGAAAATCACCATGAAGCTTTTTTTACTAGAAGAAAACAAACTGATTGCTTGCATTAGCTACTGTAAGTTACTTTCTGTTTACAACTTCCTGTATCTGGCACAAATGTATAGCTGGGGAGTAAAACCTGATAGGAAGCATGGTTTACAACAATCTAAGTTCGGTAAAACATAAAGACACGTCTACAGTATGTATGACAAGTGAACCAGCATTAGTAGCAGTATTAGTAACAGTATATCTTTTTTATTATAATTTCTAATTTTGGTTGTTTATGCTGTATATTTTTATGTTGTGATGTTATGCTAAAATATTTTTAACTGCTTGTGTCCTCTTGCATGCATACACATGACTACAGTCAGAAAAGAATCTGTCATGGCCTGGGATGCTTCCTTCCGGCACGCCCTCATCCCGGTATAGAGCGCCCTGAGAAGACGCACGGGCTCTTTGACACGCTCCAGCTCCGCGCACACCTGTGCCGCACACTTAGAGCGTAATCAGTCAGACTATTTAAGTTCTACAGGCGGTAGTACTCATCATCGGTCATTGATTGTTTTGTAGCTTAGACTCTACACACGTTTCCTTGTACCTTTTATTTGCCAGAACGACCCGTGTTACCTGTGTTTATTTAAATAAAAGCCGAGCTCAGCTCGTTGCCAGATGTTTCTGTGCCTCACTCCGGCTAGCGCCTGCTCTCACCACATCGCACTGTGACAGAATCCCTTTATGTCAAAATATAGTTCTTTACCTTTCATCGTAGATTTGTGAAACCAACTGACTCGTGAAACCAAGAGTCAAGAGATAATTTTGAGGTTGAATCTATCCTGGTGTAAAGATGATGTTCAACTGCTTTGAAAAAAAACGATCTGACTCGTGAAACCAAGAGTCAAGTGATAATTTTGAGGTTGAATCTATCCTGGTGTAGAGATGATGTTCAACTGCTTTGAAAACTCCAGTCGGTCTGTTTGGCTGGGAGGGGGAAGATCAATAGTTGTGATGCGCATGAAGGTCTTGGAAGAGGGGGGTTATGTGGGAGAACTTTAGTTGGTTGAAAACAAGACGAGCTGCTGCATTTTGGATTTGTTGTAGGGGTCTGTAGCAGATGCCGGTAACCCGGCGAGTAGATTAGGCGTGAGATTACTAAGGCTTGGACTAGGAGCTGTGCTGCTTCGTTTTTGAGGAAAGGCCTTATCCTTCTAATGTTGTAGAGGGCAAATCTACAGGTTCGGTTTCTTGCGGCAATGTTGGCTGCGCAGGATAGTTGACTGTCCAAGACAACTCCGAGGCTCTTTGCAGTTGGACTGGAGGATACTGAGGTGTTCTCAAGGGTAATAGACATGTCCAGTTGGGGGGAGTTCTTTGCTGGGAGGTAGACTAGCTCTGTCTTTTCAAGGTTGAGCTT
>JAOEHI010051708.1:0-18102 GCA_025447815.1 Percopsis transmontana | reverse complement strand
GAGAGAGAGAGAGAGAGAGAGAGAGAGAGAGAGAGAGAGAGAGAGAGAGAAGCGTTTCGGGGGTTTAGGTAGAGTGAATCTGGCTTATCAACCCAGTGTTGCTGTTTGACTGGCTGAAATCCATGGCTCACATTTCTAATTGGTTTGGAGATTAACAGCTTTTCTTCTCTCTCTCTCTCTCTCTCACATTCACTCTTGGCATAACATGACAGCCAAGCTGAACTCAGAGACAGAAAGAAAAAAAATTTGCAGCTTGAAACGAAAAAAGAGAGACTTCCATGTATAATTAGAAGAACCTACGAGTTCACTGGGCCATTTCTGTTCCAGAATATGACTTCCATCATCTGGAAAATGCACAGTTGTATAATGTTGTGTTTATTATAAATAGAAACTCACAGTTCTGTGAAGAAACAGGGAGATGTGTTTGAGCATATGTTTAATGGACATGAAAAACCCTTTATTTGCATTTGTGTCAATCACACGATTACACACACAGACAGCTGTCAGTTTGTTTTTATGACCTGTGGACATAGTAGATGAATTATCAATCAAAAGTTGTTAAAAGAAAATAGGTTGTTTTCTCAGAATGGTTAACACACAGCACACTCACCACACATACAATGTGTGTGTGAGACACACTGCTACAGTGTTGACTTAGCATTGAGGAAAGTAAACCGTGACCAAGCAAAACGAGGTCAGGACCCGCCTGCAGCCTCAAACTACCTGCCTACAATTTGATGTTCAAGAACCTGGAACTTTCTCAGCCTCCAGCCAATCAGGCTTCAGTTCCTGAACTATTTTAATGGACTGCATTTATATATATAAACTATTTTAACACCTAGTTTTTAACAAGATAGCACGACACAACACAAATCACTGCTATAAATCACCAAGATGTTAGTTTTCATCGAAGAAAAAGCTATCCAAAGTGGCAAGAGCTTTTATATGTAGCCATTTTGCATCCCTCCTGTACTACGTGAGATGCACAATGGCTACATATAACTTATTACAACTGGAAAGGCAAAAAGTTAAAGCAAAATAAAATAACTATAGGATACATCTCTCTGTCCATCTGTCTGTCTGTCTTTCTAGATTGATTGACCTAAGTGTATGTATGTGTGCATGTACAGGAATCATCAGGACAGCATTACCTAACATGGACCGGGAGGCTCGTCAGGAATACGATGTAGTGATCCAGGCTAAAGACATGGGGGGGCACATGGGGGGTCTGTCAGGGACCACCCAGGTCAAAATAACTCTGACCGACGTCAACGACAACCCCCCCAAGTTCCCCCAGAGTAAGTCTACCTGTCTGCTGATCTGTCTGTCTCACACACATGCATTGGTATGTGTCTGTGTGTGTGCGTATATGTGGACCTCTTATACAACACACACACCCAAACACACTGTAAAGCTAGCAGAAAGCAAACTGGAAAGCACGACTGGAAGAGGCACACACAACCACACACCTCAAAACAAAATATCTTCCATAGTAGAACTTTAAAGCAACACACCTTTCACATAATAAATCCAACCATTGTTGTCATATTAATATATGCAGTATGTCAGATGAGAAAGATGGTTTGTTTTACTTTACACTGTTTACAATGTGTGTGTTTATTCTATTGCATAATATACAATAAATACATTAGATATAATTATGTCTCTGGTAGAGCGTTAACATGCAGTTCTTACTGGATAATTCCATGTTGTTCTACTGTGTCTTCTAGGTTTCTATTCCATGTCGGTCTCAGAGGACAAGATTCTTGGAGAGGAAGTGGGCCGTCTTAAGGCCAAAGACCCAGACCTGGGAGAGAATGGATTGGTCAGCTACCGTTTGACTGACGGAGACGGGATGGGTGTGTTTGAGCTGAGCACCGACTCTGAGAGCAGAGAGGCTGTTATTAAGCTGAAGAAGGTATTATTAAGTCAAGTTTTGCAGTGTGAGACAAATGTTTAGCCTGATTGCCTTTAAATACTCAGTTTCCCAGAATGCTGGTCATCTGGTAGACTCCAGAGGCGTAAATGTAGCATTCTATACAGCCACAGCGTACATTCTGAAATCATGACTGGTAAAAATACCGATATTATCTATTATTGTTATTTTATTGTCTATGTCACTTATCTGTTTGAGGTATGCATTACATTTTACACCTTTGTTCAAATATCAATGTGATATTCAGTTAGGTATGGTTACATTACAGTATATTGTTTCAACATTGAATCACTTTAACAGAGTGATGCAGTAGAACTTGTAGCCTGTGACAAAGTCATGACGTGTGTTGATGAGCAAAACGCAAGCAACATAATGCTTTAGACTCAGCTAGGGCAATGTGTGTGCCTGTGTTGGTTAAACAGTGTTTAATGCACTCCCAACGTAAAACACTAATGGAGAGTTGACCCTGTCCCACACACACACAAACACACACACACACACACACACACACACACACACACACAATCAGGCGTGCGTGCCTGTGAGAGATGATAGATGAATTCTCTGTGGTGTCCCTCTCAGTGTGATAATGGCATTTTGATTCAGATTTGAAGTGTCTATGTGTTGATGCATCTCGAGGGAAATCAACACCTTTAGGCCCCTCAAGGCATGTGTAAAATTAAAGCCAAATCACACACACACAAACAATTTAAACGAGCATCAGGAGTAGCCTTACCTAATCTCTATTCTCTTTCTTCTTAATAAACACACACACACACAAGGGTGCGCTTTAATCAGCTATTCTCTTTCAACTGTGTCCTGACGAAAGCAGTCCATGGAATATTAAGGAGCTGCATGTGTGTGTGTGTGTGTTATTGTGAATGTTATTAACTAGTGCTGATTACGGAGTGGCTCGCAGACACGGAAAGAGAGAGAGGAGGTACTTAAGTAGGTCACACTCAGACACAATCCCACCAATCTCCCACCTCTCGACAATCGCCATGATAACACACAGGGCTGTAAGGACGATGGAGACAAGGAAACTAGGAAATGAGGAGCATCGGAACGAGGTCCAATTGCCTGTCGTGTAGCAACAGCTCCTCCTAGCAGCCCACAGGCAAACTGTACCCATTCTGAGTAGCCCAAACACACGGGGATGGATTCTCTCTCTCTCTCTCCCTGCCCCCCCACACACACACACACACACACAGATGTCTTGACACAGCAAAAAGACAGGCTTGTGAGTGTCGGGTGTGAATTTATCACCATCATTTATCTACAAATGTTAGATGAATATAATTTCATGGTAAAATGTCTCTCTCTCTCTCTTTCACTCAATTTACCAGTTCTACACCCACAGTAGATATTTATAATTGATAACTGATTGCCACTGTTGATGTGTGTCTGGTCAGACAGTAGACTTTGAGACCAAGCGCTCCTACTCACTGATAGTGGAGGCCTCCAATCCCCATGTTGACCCCCGCTTCATCGCCTGGGGCCCCTTCAAGGATGATGCCACTGTTAAGGTGAGTGTGTGTTTTCAAATGTTACTACGCATACGTATAGCTCTTGACTGTACAGCTTCTTTACCTCCACATGCTGATGTTTGAGATGAAATATTCTATTTGGTTACTGTATTTAATTAACCAAATCTATTTGTCATGAGTGTTGAATATTGACTGTAAACTGACTGTAATCCTGTTTATAATATATCTATATAGATAATGGTAGAAGATGCAGATGAGCCTCCAGTGTTTGTAGCTAACAGTTACAGTTTTGAAGTGGAGGAGAATTCTCCTGCTGGCACTCTGGTGGGGCGTGTCCATGCTAAAGACACTGATATAGCTAACAACGCTGTCAGGTATACTCAAAACACAGACACACACCCTAAACTCACATTCAAAGTTTCTATCTTTTGTTGAGTTCTGTCTCTGTTATTTCATGTATGTTTAAAGTTTGATGTTTTTGCATTATTTAAAAATGTGTGTGTGTGCATGCGTGCAGGTACATGATCCCGCGCTATACAGACATAGAGCAGTTCTTCAGCATCAACACTGAAGATGGTATGATCACAACAACACGACCTCTAGACCGAGAAACACAGTCCTGGCACAACATATCTGTGTCTGCTACAGAAATAGGTAAACACACACACACACAAACACACATACACACACATAGTGTAACAGTACTATGTACAGATTTACAGCATTTGGATGAATTATAATATAATAAATTATTATCCGATAGCACATGATGATTTCTGTGGAAACATTTTCAAAAATTTGATTCTGTGTAGCAGGTGCCATTGTTGTGGCACCTGGATATGTGGATATGCATGTCACCATTAGTATGGCTAGTAAGTATGATAGATATGCCAGTAATTTAGATTATTATTTATGTTATATGTTTTAGGGCTGAAACTATAATGATTGTTTTCATACGTAGTCTGTATCTGTAAACATGTATATCTGTTGGGATATTAGCAGGATAATCAGTAAGATAATCAGATAATCACTAAGTTAGTCTGTAAATAATGCCTGCTAGACAGTATGCTTGCTAGAGTGATTATTGGTACGTCATGTGTATACAAAATAATAAGTAGCTAGACTGTGCATTGGGTAACATGATTGTCAATGAATTAGTTAGTTAGTTAGTTAGTTGATTCATTTTAATTTAGTCTGTTGCCAGGTTACATAGTTAATTTGTTGATTGGTTGCTCAGGTTAATTAGTATGAAACCAGTGACAACGTCTTTATGACTGAACAGCGCTCTCGTCAGAGTCCAGAGAGAAAAGAAAGTGAGTGAGTCTACATTTTAGGAAAAACCCTTCTGGATGCAGTTAGCCTCACTCGCCAGTAAACCACAAAAAAACTGAATAATGGGGAGAGAGAGATAGAGAATCCTACCACAATCTCTCCATCCTGCTCCACCCTGCATTTTTGTGGTTGGGACTCGAGCTGGCGGCGCCCGTGTGGTTTTCTCCCAGACGCCAGGCAGCCAGATGGTTCTGGGCTTGAGGCCCACCACACCTCGGCCCTCAGGCAAACGCTAACCGCTAGCACGCCCGAGAAGCTAAATTAATGGCTAGTAGATGACAGGGTAGAGAAAACCAACTTCACTGGGCCGAATGAGAAATATGTAGAACTGGATTTAACTGGAGATGGAGAGAATTTATAGAGCAAGAAAGACAGAGTCATATCTCTTTTTGTCTTCCCCTGGTGTCATAGTTAGTGTTTATATAGGTTCTCCCTCACTGTGAGGTCCACCATAATTATGTTTTTATAAATCTATATTTTTTCCCTCTCTGGTTTATAAAACGTCTGTGCTTTCATGTTCCGACATCAGCATGTTTTGTCTAAAATGTAACGGAACAGATAGATGTATAAACTCAAATTTTAGCAAATAAATGTGCTGGGTCTTCTGTCTTATTTGGAATATAAAAACAAAAAAGATATAAAAACACACTTCACTATAAACTTGACTCATAGTATGCATAAAATTCGAATTATTTCCATTCAACTGCATGTATGTAGGTGGACACCACCAGGACACTAAGGTGCGTGTGAACATTCGGGTAAAAGACGTCAATGACAACCCGCCTGAGTTCGCCACAAACAACGAAGTTCTCATGTGTGAAACAATCACACCTGGCAAGGTATGTGTTTGATATGATTTCATATATTGTATGTTATACTTTACTATTAACACTACTACTGTGTTAATAGTACACTGTGTATGTGTGTGTGAATAGCAAAACATTTATAATAGCTTTATCCGTGAGATACTTTTGGGGCAAAAAAAATAAAAATAATAATAATTGCTACAATTGCTTAAAAAAATATTTTTAAGCAATTGTAGCAATTATTATTATTTTTATTTTTTTTACTGTAAATAAATGTGTGTATGTATTTGTTGTATTGTCTGAGGTGTGTGTGTAGCTTAAGTGCACAGCTATAGTGCACATTAAAGAGACATTTCCTTTCAGATGTGTTGAGCGAATACCTTTAAGAACCGCTGCCGGAAAAATGTACAGCTGAAATACTCTGCTCTTGCGTGTGTGTGTGTGTGTGTGTGCGCTCGCAGGTCATAGAGACAGTCAGCGCGGTGGATAAAGACGAGATGATGCACCGACAACATTTCTCCTTCAGCTTGGTGCCCGAAGTCGCTCACAACCAGAACTTCTCAATCATAGACAACAGAGGTGTGTGTGTGTGTGTCCGTGTCTGTCTGTCTGTCTGTCTGTCTGTCTGTCTGTCTGTCTCTCTCTCTCTCCTGGGCAGTCTGGGGGTCTTGGCTGTCTGGCTCATCTGAGTCTACTGAGATCTCAGATGAAATCTCAGTAGAATCAGATGGCAGGTTGCAATACTGACACTGGGACACACACACACACACACACTCCAGGCTGTGCTAATTGCAGTGTGGTCTCTGTCACATTGTCCTTGGTTCTCCAGAGATGCTAGGTTGAATTTAGACTACTAGTAGAGAGACAAATACAGAGGCTGATAAAGAGGGGGAGAGAGACAGAGAATGATGCAATGAGGGATAACATGAAGAGAGGGAGAGAAGTTTGTCTTTCAGAAAGACAAAAAGTCGAATAAACACTATAACTCAGATATACCTTTACTATATAAACACACCTGTATACAAATAGATCTATTTATTTAAATATATCTCTATAGTACATATACTATACAGTATAGTATCGATAATATAACATGGATGGATGGATATAAACTCTGACCTAGAGTGGATACATGTAGATTAGATTAATATACACACATACAAATAGACCTCTCTCTCCCACATGCATATTGACCCCCCCCACACACACACACACACACACACACACCCACACACACACACACACACACACACAGCTGGCAGGATGAAGCAAAGTTGGCAGGAGGCAACAGATGAACTCCTTCATCAGAGGTTGTGTGTGTGTGTATATCACAGCCTGGGGGGTGGGGGTGGGACATGCCCATCCATCCATCCATCCATAGGAGAAAAGGAAATCTGGTTCATCAATCTATCTAGGAGAAAAGCTATAGGAAGTTTGATTATGAACTAAACTAATCTAACCTCACCTAATCTCTACAGACAGTACAGCCAGTGTCCAGGTTCTTCGTAAAGGCTTTAGTCGTCTGACGCAGGATGTTTACTTCCTTCCCATCGAGATAAACGACAACGGCTTCCCTCCCCGTAGCAGCACCAATATACTGACCATCCGGGTCTGTTCATGCGACAGCAAAGACACTATTCTGTCATGTAACGTGGAGCCCTACATCCTGCCTGCCGGCCTCAGTACAGGGGCGCTCGTCGCCATCCTGGCCTGCATTGTCATTCTGCTAGGTAAGAAGGGGTTTTATTTCACCATTAAAGATACAATCTGGAACTATTTCATATAAATAATGCTAAGAACACAGAGCACAGAACTAGCAGTTATGCTTGTTTGCAACACTGTCTGGTATCACCAATGGCATATTCAGCTAGATTTTGTGCTCCCTATTTGAGTTCCATGATTGTCACATGAAAATTGGTGCGTTCCAATTGACATTTTTATTGGTAACATCCTTCAATTACCAGAATTGTACGGCATAAAAGTGTTGCTTTCACTGGTTCAGGAACTGTGGCGGTTTAAAAGCATGCCTAATCTGTGAAGTTCTTGAGGTGCATGTGACAGATGAGCTAAACTCAAAAGTGCGAGTAAAATTTACGTTGAAGCATTGGATAGCACATGTTGTTTATAACACAGTTTGACTCAATTGTTTCTGATGAGAAGTAGGCTATAACGTATATCATTTGCATAAAAATACTACATTCTGAATAAAGAACACTGTGTGTGTGCGTGTTGCAGCCATCGTGGTATTGTTCGTGGCTCTGCGTCGTCACAAGAAGGAACCTCTGATTGTGTTTGAGGAGGAAGACATCAGAGAAAACATCATCACGTACGACGATGAGGGAGGTGGAGAGGAGGACACAGAGGCCTTTGACATTGCTACACTGCAGGTACGTGTTTTAATTTACCCTTAAACCCAGTCCAGTCCAGTCTTTACAATTATTCTAAATGTAAATCTTCTCTATTCAGAACCCAGACGGTGCCAATGGTTTTCTGCCAAGAAAGGACATGAAACCAGAATTCCAGTACCCGCTCAGGCCCGGCCTGGGCCGCCCCGCAGCCAGTAGTGTAGACGTTGACGACTTCATCAAGTCCCGAATTGCCGAGGCTGACTGTGACCCTACGGCGCCCCCCTATGATTCCATCCAGATCTATGGATACGAAGGCCGGGGTTCTGTGGCCGGGTCACTTAGCTCCCTGGAGTCTGTGACAACCGAGTCTGACTTGGATTATGACTATCTGCAGAGCTGGGGGCCTAGGTTTAAGAAGCTGGCAGATTTGTATGGAACCAAAGACTGCCCTCTTGATTACGTTGATGAGGCTGAAGACTCTTAACAATGGTAAAAATTAGAGAACGACCCTGATTTCGGATTGATTGATTGATTCCAGGAGGATTTGTTAGCCAATAATTAACGAATGCTCCTTCATTGCCACTTGATATCAACCTGTTAACAAATACTAATGAGCAACCCGATCTGATTGATTGACAGCATTTGTTGAAAGCCCTTTGTAAAAGGGGCTTCCTGGTCTTCAGATGCATAATGAATGCTTGGATTCCTGTTCCACTTGATTGTCACCGAATTCCCCCTTGTCTTTCCCAAAGCCAGTCCCTTATCTCTCCTTGTCTTCTCTGTCATAGACATAAGCATTGTAGTACAGCAAGAGTTATGTATTTTGTCACTCGTTTGTCTGTCTGAAAGGACATTTCTAAGACAACATAGAGAACTGTTTTTTAGTTTATTAGAGCAGACCATAGTTTCTAAGTGGGCTTTTTATCCCCTTCGTTAAGTAAGGAAATTATTCACTTGAGGGGTTCCTTAATGGTTTATGTAAAGGAAAGCAAAAGAGGGGGACAGGAATCTTGGCAATATAATATTTGTTTCAGCATCTGCTTATTGTTTATGGAGAAGAGATCAAGTGGAGCTCTTTGGCCAGAGCCTGAAGAAAAAAAATGATAAAACCGAAAGATCTTTTACTCTTATGGTCATGTGGAAATGTCTGAAGCTAATGTGGTTTTAAACAAGTGGACAGACTGACTCGGGGTTGTTGATACTGTGAAGAGTCTCACAGACAGCTGTAGTTATGGTGGCCTTATAATAAATAAACAACAACTCCTGGGGTAAACGACAACAGCCACCACCACAGGCCGGAACAACTGTAGCATTGCACAAATGAACACACACGGATCTGTGAGAATGCTAATTCTTTTTTACTTCCAAAAAGAAATGTATTCTCTGCAGATTCAACTGAAAAACTGTGGATGAATTTTGATTTTGTCACTAGAGAAGATATAAGAAGAACAGACCTGCCCACTCACCTCTTCTCTTCCAAATCCATCAATGAGTGGTCAACTCTCATATAAAGTCCAACAAGTAATGCTCATGACCTTGTTCCAACCGAACCAATGACGATTAGTCACAATGAGTAAAATCGCCTTAAACCTAACAGACACTCTTGCAACGCAGTACATTCTCTTTTTTTGCTTTAATTTCCTTTTGTAACTTGGAAGTATATACGGAAAGCAATCTACTATCAATGTATGTACAGAGCAATATGCAGATAAGGTATAAATCTCTTTGAGGATCCAACTTGCTCCTATTGCACGCTGCAAAATCTGTGTGCCATGTTAAACTCATCTATGAATGAAGCCTCTGGCAAAATACACATCTTGCGCTATTTTCAGCAGTTGCTATGTTGGCAGCATCATAAGTGACGTTAAAGGTCCCCTATCCCCTACCAGTTGTGTGGTAAGTTGTATTGTCTGAAGGTACCCGAATAGGATATAGTCATTTTGAAATGTATCTAATATATTTAGCAAAAATTCCTCTCTGGATTGTAACAAATCATCTCTGACCTATCCTCCCACTCTTACACAGATAGCCAATCAAGTTAAGGCATGTTACAAAAGGTACAACACCAACTGGAATGGAATGTTCAGCTTGAAGGGTTAAAAGGGCTGTCCAAAATGACAGTTAGAAACTAGACTGATATGGGGCCTTTCACATATGTGGCAAATAATGTAGCTTTGAAATATCACAAGAAGTGCGTTGAACCACGTTCACAGATGTGTTGACAAGACATCCTTTCTAAGTGTGTCAATTCTAGTTAAATCTTTTGTTATTGATATTATATTATTATTATTATTCTGTATTATTATCATTATGACATTTAATGTTCTTTTATGGCCACAGTTGCACAGAAACAGAGAATCTGATGTTCCTCTCGTTGCGGCTCATATTAAGTCCTCTTGTGTCATGAAGCAAGTCTGTGATGATGCACATTAGTAGGTATTATCCAAAATGTTGCATTGCCCCACGTTAGACTTTTAAGTTACACTCATTATATCCGCTTGGTAGAAGTATGCCCAGATCTGTGCTGCCAACATTAATTATCATCTCTGTTCCTCTGTGTTCAACCTAGCTAATTTTTATTTAATTTAAATAATCTTAGCTAAGTTTTTTTTTCTTTCTCCTAGGTCCGGAGAAATATAGTGACCTGGGTTTATTGCATTAAGAGAACGCATCGTTTTTATTGTCAAGTTTTATGGTACCGATTTGTACAATTTTAAAGGTCTTATTTTATTATACATGCAGAATATTCAAATATTACAACAAAAAAAATGTTAAGGAGATAAGATTAAAAAAAATGTTACAGCATCTCACTTATATTTTATGAACATTGTACTGTTGCTTTATTATGAGCTTATATCTCCTGAAGCAAAAAAAAACTTTGAAATAAATGCTCTTTTTATAAAACAATATGAACATATGTATTGGATCTGTGAGAGTTTTATGGTAAATGGACTCTATTTTTATAGTGTTTTATAACCCCCAGGTTATACTCAGTTTAGTCATGCATATTTCTAAAGCTCTTTACATCATTGCCTCACATTCACCCATTCACAAACACATTCATACACCGATGGTGGTGTCTGACATGCAAGGCGCCATCCAACACATCTGGAGGAGTTAGGGTTGCTACTGTTGCCCATGTTTTAGTTTATTGGTAACACTTTACAGTAAGGGTACATGAATCAGCGATGCCAACGTTTCACCTTTCGGCGAAAATCGACGTTTTGAATCCAAAATAGGCCATTTCTGTGATTCATGTAGATCTGAAGAACTTATCAATACATTGCTTACTCCTTGCCGAGACTCAAGAGCTCCCGCATGTTTTAAGGTAAGAATCTCTTACAGTACCCTTATGATATCCTTATTTGGCTTATATGACAATGTGTGAAGGTAGGGATTGTAAATTAGCCTGATATGGCGACTGCTAGTGTCACAATTTGGCTGCTGTGTTAACGCTATTTACGTCCAGTGTTAGCTAACGTTAGAGTAACGTTTGCATTACTTGTTATTCCAAATTCCATAATGTAATGACGTTCTGCTCTGCGACTACGTTTAAAGTTACTAACATTTGGCCTACGATTTTCTGAAAGTTAACAAAACAACTTGACATCTTCAGCAAACTGCATGCCAACATAACATTAACGTTCGCCCCTAATGGTTCCAGGGGGAGTGGTAAGGGATCTTGTCACCTTTTTCACTCCTGAGGAGTTTGCATCCCTGATGAATTGTCATGAATTCATGTATGAAAAAAGCATGCATTCATGCATGTCAGACTTCTTGAATGATTAGGGCAATATACAAAAGTCCACATTATCTCATGCATGCATACATGCTAAAATAATATATCAATAGATGCCAGAACTAATGTTTTTCAATCATCATGAAGTTATTAAACATGTTTATGTGTTCTTCATAGTAGAATGCAGGTAAATTGACAGACTTAAAAATTGCCAATCACAGCACATGAATTGTGTTGACATCCATCCAAGACTGTAGTCATCATTAACAAAGCAATAGCTTCTCATGACTTTATTTTGTTTGTGGCCCCTGATGGTATTTATATAACCATATACAAACTTGAGGCCAGTCCGTGCTTGAAAGTGCTGTATCAAGAAACATGTTTATTAATAACAATGCATTAATTACAATGTGGCCACAAGGGAGAAGACGTTAGCTTCGCATTTAGCAATGCTCCACCAAACCGCATTCTGGAGAACAATAGGAGACGCCATCTTAAATAGGTTTAAGATTCAAAAGAACCGGGGAGGGTCAGTCACAGGTAAGGTGGGCATTCATTGGTTGGAGGTGTGGCCACTAAGGTTTGGTGTGGGAGAGGATTAGGCACACCTCTAGGGAGAGACAATGACTTTTAGCTTGAGTAGGCTAGCTAAACAAATGTTAATTTATAATGCACAGAAGAGAGCAGCCAACAGGTTTTCTTTAGGACAGCTCAGCATGATTACAAAATTACAGTCTTTACCTATGGATATACACTCTTCAACTTGTGTACACAACCCCAGACATTCAATATACTTATATATATATATAATATATTATATTTGTTTTTAATAGTTTATAGTTAACTTGATAGGTGATGTGCTCAGCACACAAAAAAAGGAATAATTTTGCTCTTGTTTCTCCTCTCATATCTTTTTGACCGTTAAGTCTTCCTGAAAAATTCATGGTTGAACAATACTTGCATAAGAAGATTCTTTTATCCAATAAAATTACAAGAAATGCCTAAAATGTATTTCTGTCTTATAAATGTTGGGAGTTAGCTTGCCCTGATCTGACACACTAAAGGGGGAAAAAAAAGACTGTTTATGCTCTAAACCAGAGCGGAGTCGTTCAAAAATGTGGTCAAGCTGCAGTTCCTTAGAAACAAAAAAATGAAAGTAAGACAAATCCGCTGCATTAATGAACATACAGTAATTACATTTTAAACCCTAATATTCTCCTAATAATTTAAATTCAGTTTCTCAATATTCGGCAACATGTTTAAAGCAATTTCTATTATCTTAGAACTATGAAGAGTGTAGTAGTAACTTAGTAGTAGTAGTAGTAGTAGTAAATCACTGAAAATTCACACACAATGCATGAATCCCCAACTTTAAACTTATTCATTACTATGACTTATCCAACCAATTCCCTAAAGTTATTCACTCCAAGTCTGGTGTAATGTAACTTTATCCTACTCTGAAAAGCGTTTTAGGTGGGATCATTGACTGGAGGACACTGGCTTCACTTGTGAGACATGGAAAACAGCATGAATCCTCATGGTTCTGGGCAACTTCAATCGGACGGCCGCAGGGTTAATTATCTTTTCGATCTCGTAAGGGCAACTGTACTGAAAGAGAACCTCTTTGCAACTCAGGGTAATCATCTATCGAATCACTTAACACCCTGGTCAGAAGGACACTCAAAAAGTCTTTAGACTGTCTTGGTTGAAACGGTCACCAAACTGAACCTCCACACAATCCAATACTTTCTAATTAAATGTATTCTCTATGCTAGGAGGGGAGTGCAACTAGAGATATCTCTGTACACTGTAGAGGTAGCTGGACCTTGAAGGCAGAACACACACACACCTATATAAACCAATGTATGAAGGAAGGTTCTTTGTTCTTCCATGCTCATTGCTGTGTTTAACCCAAAATGCATTTTGATTGAAGGAAACTACTGATCTACGATCTTGGTTGTGTCTTTTGAATTGGAATTTATCTAACAATCTCTGAACCTCCTTGGTTTTCAAGAATGATAATGGAGAATGATCAAGAAGTGAGTTTGTGTATAGGACTATAGGCTACTTTGTCAACTAAAGCAAGACATGTAGCCGTTTTTTTACATCGCCCACAAAAGAGCTACAGCTTACACTTACTTACACTTAGCTTATAGTTAAAATGAATGGAATGAACGAAATGACTCGAAAAAATATTAGTTAATTTTACTGACCAAGATTAAAAGATCTGAGTCAGTAAAAAGATTCAAAATTTTCACCACTAATCTAAAGGAACGTAAAAACACACACAACGACAATACTCAATGAGAGGGGGGCGCGCCGACAGATTTTACATTTTCTCACATACATGATAAACTAACAGATGAGCTGGTCCCAGATGAGCTGTCAGCAAACAAAAATTTGTTTACAGGCAAATAAAATGCTGCTATTAAAAGGGTTCAAATAAGTTAAAAGGAACCATAGATAATATTTGTTTTTTTCTTATATGGCAATTGTTTGTTACTTCAAGGTTCAGTGGTGCTATAGTTTCTAATTTAGTTTGTTACTTTAGGGCATTTGTTAGGACAAACACTGCAGGGAAATCTGTAGCCTGCTTGGGTAAAAATCGTTTCAAAATGGCTAGTAGCCTAGATCATATTTGGCATTTTGCTGTGGTAGAAAATATTGGCTCATTTCAAGCCCTCTAGAATGTTTGTTTCAATCTGCAAAAAAGAAATGGGAAGACTTTAGGCAAAAATATAAAAGATACATTTACAACAACAAGATTCACATTGAATCAGTGGGCGTGGTTTAGCTCTTATGTGTGTGGAAGGGAATGTTTGGAGGTGTGATTCACAAGGCTTGGGGAATGGGAACAGGTGTGTGTGTGGTTACTCATCACCTGTCTCTACAGTAAAAGGGGCACGGACCAGACCTCCGAGAGAGAAGCCAGCCACATGACGTGCAGGCGGCATGAGGAACCGGGAGTGGAGAGCCAAAACTCCCGTGATACATTTTAATACTACAGGCAGTGTTTAAGACCTGTTTATGTGCTACGTGCTAGCGAGTGTGGATAATATTGTGACCGGAGGAATAAAACCATGCGCAGCAAGGGTAAACCCTGACCGATTAGTGTGGACAGCAGTCATTAAGCCACAGTTATGTTAATGTTATGATACTGTATATGCTTTCATGTTTTGGAGGATTTTTAACTACACAAGTCATCAACCACATTAATGACAATGAAAACAACATGGCAAATGGAGAAACAGAGATTAATCTGTCCATCTATCTAAAACTAATTAAGCGTACCGTTAGTTCTGGTAGGCCACGTTAGTCTGCACACTGCTGTGAGTCAGCTGACTCACCAACACCCAGCTGACAAATATACACCAACCTCATTGGCCCTTTAAATGAAGGAGGGTCTTTTAAATAGTTCGCTTCAGAACCCGCCACCTCCCCACCTATTCTTTGTCTTTCAATTGTTGTACACGTCTTTCATTTTCACTAAACGGGAATATTAAGTGTTTTCAGATATTGCTTGACCCTATTACGGGTATTATGTGTATGCATATTACAGTATTAATGTTATCATGATTGCATATGTTCATACATGCTTACCATCATGTTATTGCTGTTAAAACTTCTGTCTTCTGCTGGCCTATTTGGGGGAATAAAGCTGCTATTTCGATACATTGATACTTATCAGTATGATGTGTAGAAGCCCCCCGAAATAACCATTCCACCAAAGATAAATTGTTAATAGCATACTTCTACATGTCCTAATGAATTGCTTTTGTACTATAAGACGAGAGTAGTCTGACTAAACTATATATACAACAACAAAAGGCAGGTCATTTAACAGTAATCATATTACTGAAGGGCAGTGACAGGCAGGCACCACTGGAGCAAACACTGCTGCAGAGATGGCTCTAAAGTTCTCTGCTGATGTTTATCCCCTGGCTTCTGGTATTTCCCCAGCAGGTTCTAGATTCTCCACAGCATCAGCTTTCAAGGATCACCGTGGTCCATGCAGATGTTAGCATGGCACAACAGGCGATAACCTTGGCAGCAAATGCTGGGCTGACTTCAAGGCCCTTGGAAACAAAAGGTACAGCCAGTGTGTCTTCATCATTCCAAATGACATCTCAATGATGTTCCGGGCCTGGGACATTATTTAGTAGCCTAATTGTACAATTAACTGGCATTGAAGATGTTTTCTACAAGCTTAAATTCACCGTATTTTTAATTGCCCTTTGGACGGCCAAATTGTAAATTTCTGATGGTTTAAGGAAAGTATGTAGGTCGAGGTAAGTGATAAGCGATTCCCTTGGCAACGCTACTGTATGTCGATAGGGTGCGTTGTATGTAGTACGTGGTATGGGAATTCGGACACAGCATACATAGGGTGTGTCTCAATTCAGGGGCCACATTCTAAGACCGAATGCTCCGCAGCGGTACGACTAGGCTGCTCCATTTCGTTCCCCTTCGAATGTGGCCGAGAAATACAGCCTTCGCGAAGAATTCATTGCATGCCGGTGACAATTGGATTTTTTTCAAGGAGTAAGGGAGCGACGGAGGAGTACGTTTTTAAATGCAAGCATTGGGTATCAACTAACTCAAAACAAATTTTCGTTAAAATTTCATAAGTTATGACAGTTTTTACTGACCAGCTTTCTATTTTTATTATGTATTACTATTTACAGCTCGGTTGTCGTTCAAAGAGCGTATGCTCAGAATTGAATAAGGTAATCCACACAACGGGTAGTATTCCGACAAGGCAGAAACACAACGAGGAAGGTGCACAGAGTAATCACCGACAATTCCCCCCATCCACCCTCCTCCTCCTTTCTCCAGTCTTACCCCTGGGAGCTTCCCGCCTGCGCCTCTGTTCTCCAGTACGGCCCTTAGTGAGGCCCTGCCTTTGCCGCCAGATTCCGTCTCACTCCTAGTCTCCAGTCTGGTCCCGTGAGGGCTTCCTCTCAGAGGCCCAAGTCCGGCTCCCGGAGGGGATCCACCAGTCCTCACTGCCCCCGTACCGGCCCCGATCTGGTCCTTGGCGGCGACCTACCCCAAGCCCGTTCCTCCTGAGGGGTTCCGTCTCCACTGCTGGCCTCCGGCCTCCAGCCCATCCGCCAGAGGGGTCTCACCTCCGCCTCCAATCTCCAGCCCGTCCGCTGAAGGGGTCCCGTTTCCCGCCACCTGTCCGTCCGCCTCGCCGCCGGCCTCCAGCACGGCCTCCAGCACGACCTCCAGCACGGCCTCCAGAGGGGTTCTGCCTTCGCTACTGGGCTCCTGGCCTCCTGGCCGTCCCCCTGAATGGTCCGACATCAGCCCTTAGCCCCTATCTGCTCCCCAAAGGCCCCAGCATTTGGCTCAGATCCCAGAGTCGTCTTGTGTTCCCTAGGGTTCCCAGTGTATATTTCCAGTGCAGTCCCTAGTGTTCCCTAGTGCTCCCAGCTCCATGTGCAGATCCCAGTGTTCTACATTCTGCCTCGCCTTCAGCCCCTGGTGCCCTTTGGACTTTCCCCTGGACCCCCCAACCACCTGCATCAGACTCTTCCCGGGGTTTTTTTCTTAGGGAGGGGGGTACTGTCACGACCCCGCCTCTTTTTTTTGTCTAGTCTTTTGTATTCTCCATTGTCTATTCCATGTTTCCCTAGTGTGCCTACCTTGTTCCCCTGTGTTCTTCCCGGCCCCTCCCTTGCTCCACCCCTGCCTTTCCTTTTATGGTCCTTCCCCTCGTTTCCCAATCACCACCCTCACCTGTTTCCTGTTTCACAATCATCCCCAGTGTATTTAGCCTGTGTTCTCTCGTCTCTGTTCTGGTTCGTTGTCTATGTCGCTGGTGTAGAAGATATCCGTGTTTTCTGGAGTACTTGTGCTGTAAGCTTCTTTGTTTTGTAATTTTTGCTTAGTTTCCTTATTAAAACTCCTTAACAACACTGCCTGCCTGCCTGTGTCTGCGCCTGGGTCACCAGTTACACAATCCCTGACACCATTGTTTTCTCTCGTGATTAGGACAATTCTGGAGAAAATGGGCCTGCAGGGAAAGGTAACTCAGTTTCAGGCCAAGAAGAAGTGGGATCACTTAAAAACATGTGAACATGTAAACATGTGATTTTCACATAAAATGATATTTGATTTAATTGTGCAAGTTAATAAACACTTTTAGCCGAAATTATTTTTGCTGCTTTTGTAACCAGGATACTAATAAAATTCAAATATTCCTTCAATGTATTAATAGAGAATTTATTCCAGAGCTGTAGCTGTATACTACGTGAAAGTTCCTTATTAATAATAAAAGAACTGGATTGCATCTAAATGTTTTACAAGCAATATAAAAGAAACTTACACAACTGTTGTGTATACTGTATATATATACATATATAAAACGTAACAAAAATCAAAGCCTCGCCCGTCGGCGGTAATTATATTTATAAGGTAGGCCTACCGGTCAAAACAGAGCTCATTA
>JAOEHI010051707.1:0-18103 GCA_025447815.1 Percopsis transmontana | reverse complement strand
GCTACTGTATATCATAAAGAAAAGACACAAGTCCGTATGATATCAACCTTGTTTTAAGAAAAATATGAAGTATATACGAAGTATACGGAGAAGTACTACACTACCCACAGTCCTCAAGTGTAACAGCGACCTCTCTGATTGGTGGAGCTCGCTGTTACCATGGACATGTTTAAAACCCACATACGAGCCTGGCTATCATGCTCATCACGTTCATTAAAGCATTTTGGCGCAATGTTTAAAACCTTCGAATGTCATGTTGGCTACAACTAGCTTTTAACTGCAAGATAATTTACATTACATTGACCAGAGCAACCATCAAGTTGTTACTATGCCCCTGTGAATCAATCAATAAGACTTTACTTATATAAGTTAACGCATTTCTTGCAAGAATAATTTAGCAATAAAATATAAAATTACCATAAAGTTCAATAAAAGCATAATAGTAGAGGACTTAATTATGGAGGGAAATTTTATTTCTTAAATTGCGAAAAAGATTCAATGTTGTAAGAGAAGATAGCTAACAATAGCTTTAAGTGACTGAATAAGAAAAGTAATTTTCGTATATGGATTCGTATATATACAATATATACACTATTTTCAAGAATATAAACACTATGAGAAGGATTAAATTCAAGAAGAAGCACGCTAAACTATTGTTATGAATGGAAGTCCTTGGAAACGCTATCATTCGCAATGGTTTATGAGATGAGTAGTTCATTACCTGATATAAATAATTTTGTACACAGTCTTGTACCTTTGCCTTTTTTCTGTTTTTCTTTTCTTTTTATTGCTCCGATTCAAATGTTTGATAGCCATGATTCATGTCTTAGCTGGTTGGATTGGTTCAAGGCTTAAAACTCTTTATATAAGGATTTTTTGAAATATCAATGGAGAAAATTAATGGCAAATCCGGAACCAGAGCCCTTAAAAAGTGGGCGGTCACTGTTGAGCTCTACACAGTTCCCAATACCTGTATTTAAGAGTGTTTGCATAAATAACCTAAAACAAACACATGTAGTTGGTTATTATATTAAATTATATATGTCTTGAATATGTAATGGGGCCTGATGCTCTGGGTAGGTGGCTGGTACATCTAACTGGAAAAACAAGGCTACATAAGGGGGAAGACCGAAATAGGTAGTTTACTTTGAATTTAGTTTGAATCTCTCAGGGCCATAGCATGGTTGACATGAAAATTCAGCAAATCAACATTTTTGCTCCTTCCTGTACGGTTTTTTTCATGGATGTGTTTAAAAATGTTTTTTCACAGAACCTAACACATAAACATATGCCACACACCATGCACAGTTTGAGCATACTGTAAATAACCTCTAGAAAATAAAAAACACCTTAAATACTGAAAGTATTTAGTGCACAGTGCAAGTTTAGCGAAGACTAGGTGATTCCCACAATTAGCATGTATCTCTTTTATGCTAGTGTAGGTGGCCAGGCCTCTTTTGATGTGTATTTTTAGATGCCACTAATCAGAGAGAAATACATTTGAGATGAAACAACATGGCCATGCATAATGTGCACGTCTGAATGCAGTGAATTAGCCTTAATCGCCTACAAAATAGACACAAAGAACAGAGGCATAGAAGGCTACTCATATAATATAAATATAAGGTATATAAAAATACTATAGTCAAGGTAATAGCAGATCTATGAAGTTTCCCTAACAACAATATAGAAGGCTAGGCAACGGTACTGACAGCACTGAGACCAGAACTGCGTTTTCTGGGGCACAACCATAACAACACTTTCATTCAAACCTAAGCCGAGATCTGGGTCACTATCCCCAATTGTTTATTAGCACTGTCATTAATCTTTAACAGCGTATAAGTATATTTCTATGTTTCTGACTCAGATAATCTCCCCTCGGAGGAAAACTCAGGCACCATTACGATGATATGTTTCTTTTCATTTATTTTTCCCGTGTTCCTACAGAGGCATCTTACAAGTTTATTTTTTTCATTCTTTTATTATTATTTTTTTTTAACCTGCATTTGTGATGGACCGGAAAAGACCAAAGGACCCACAGGATTTAGACCACTATAATGCTGGCCTGGCAGACTCAAAGTGGGTCCATGATGTAACATTCTGCACTGAATACTGCTCAGTTCTTCAGCTTTATTGAGCTAATGGAAAAGGGCTAAATTGATATCAGAGGAAATATAGAATGATCTAATTGGGGATATATTCTCCTCTAAGATATTATGTTTCGTTTTTTGTTTTTAAATGTTAACATATGCTTTACTTTAACATTTACTTTTATTGTATACTGTATATACTGTGCATATACTGTAGGACTACAAACTGGACTACCCACTCAAACTTTGCTATACGTGCACATATTAAAGCGACTGAGAACACATGCAAATGATGAATGAGAGGAGCAACTCACCGAGGTGACGTATTGTATGTCCCTGCACAGTTTGGTCTCCCGGGGGAAATCCGCCAGATCCAGGAAGTTGTCAACCACCACCTGGCCAATCAGATCATGGCGCGAGAACCGGTCAAAGTCGTACACACTGAAGTGCAGCTTGCGGCTCGGGAGCTCGCTGTAGGCCACGGGAAAGAGGAAGACCTCGTCGAACACGGGGTGGAGTGTCTTGCGGTGCACCTTGGTCTGGTGCTTGGTCTTGCGATCAGGCAGCAGGTAGATCTTGACGTAAGGGTCAGAGGTCCCTGAGAAGTCCTTGGCAGGAAGGTCTTGGGCCTTGTGGATCTTGACAATCAGCTGCTCCATGTCACAGTCAAACTTGAGAATGAAATGGAGGCGGCCGCAGCTATCAGCCCGACACACGTCTTCCGCGTCTACCGAGCGCTGCTTGTAGAGTTCTGGTTTGATCCGGCCCAGACCAGACAAGGACTCTTGCCGCTGGAATTGAGCGAGGTTAAAGTCCGGATTGGACAGGTTCATCTGACGCCGGATAGAGTTGTGGCTGATCAATAGAAAATAAAGGATGATGAAGTTAAATACATTTAAGAATGTACAATGAGCTGGTTTTAAGAATCTAGCTGGATTTGTCTAGCTGGATTTAAATTAGATAATTTCTCCACACACAATTTGTTTTATTTGTGTAGGCCTACTGTCTAATGTACATTCTACATTATAAGGAAAAGTTACAGGTTATTCTATCTCTGTGTCTTTAATCAGGGTCTACCACATGGAAAAACCTCTAGCAATCTGCTAAAATGTCAGGACTACCCTCCATATAAGCAACTAACCGGACAGATGAGGTGGGCTCAGTGATCTGCCTCTGGACTCTGTCTCTAGCTATAGTGTGGAGTTGGTTTTTCTCCATCTTGCCCTGGGTCTCCAGGGGAATGTCGGGTGAAGTGTGACTGATCTTCATGGCCGATTCCGGCACAACCATGGCAGACGGAGGACCTGCGGGGTCCTTAACACATCCATCCTCGCTGTACTCCCGCTCCTCGCCATCCACCTGCACAGCAGACATCGGTTAACAGTGAATAGTGTTGTCAATGGAACATTTAATTGTGCAATGCATAAAGAATTGGACCACAGGTATGAGGTATTTATATTTATATTTTTGATTGTAAGCCATCTTTTTGTGTTTATTTTGTCTTTTGCATTGAATGACATTCCGAGTAATAACATTAAGAATTACTTAATTATATATTGGTGGCATCTTTTCTTCTTTGTTACCTCAGTGAGAACGGGCTGCTGGTCCCCTCCGAGGAAGTGTGCCCCCTTGAGGGCATCGGGTAGGAAGCGTCCACTCCATGGCACCCAACACAGCTTCCACGAGACAAAAAGCGAGACGCTGAAGAGAGCCAGGCCACAAGTGGTCACTAGCAGAGACAGCAGGCTCACTGATACATCTGGAGATGGGGTGCAGGACATAGATAGGTAGGCAGGTAATCTAACGTTCAAGCATATAGGTTAGTGGATTTCAAATCTTTTGAAAGAAGTGGTTGATTGTTGGTGGCGTACATGCACTAGGGGTGTCGCATAATACAGCATAGAATATAGCATCAAAATATATAAACAACACTGAACACCACTGAAACATCTATGCATATTTTATAAATCTGGAATTCATTAGGTACAAACTAGATTTGATTGTAGATTCAAAACTAGTTTAAAAACAAAAACCTCATTCTGGGTGACAGTGGCTAACCGGGGAAATTGATTTTTGCAATTCTTTGTGCCACAATGGCTCATGTGGGCTCATAGAAACCACTTAAAATATATAATTCAAATATCTGTATATCTGTATAGAAATGTGTATAGTCTTGAATGCTACAATTTGCCTACACTAAAACACTTTAGTTTAGAGAATATGGCACTTATATTCTGTTTATCTGGTCATACTTCTGTTTATGGAGAGAAGGCTATATTAGAAGGCTATATTAGATTTACTTAGTCAGTGATCATTTTATATATATGATTTTTGAGATTGTCGCTTTAACCTTTATGTATATGCTTTTACGATATCCCAAGCAGGTGGTGTGCTATACATATACATAATTGTGAAGTTAATAATTATACGGTTGCAGTTTGTCTAATGAACCAAAGATACTTCTCTGTATTGTGGAGCTCCTGCAATGGAGTGAAATATATGGGGAGATGTACTATGCCATTCATACAATATACTGTACATAGTTACTGTACAGTTGTGATGATGTGCTGGGGTTTAAGGCCTTAACTATACCAAATCAAGAAAAGACACAATGATGCCGCTATAATGTTAAAGCAGTTTGAAAACGAAAACTGCAAATGTTTTATTTTCTAGTTTGCTTGGCCTGTAGAACAAATAAAGATGTTTCTAATAATAGACAAACCTTCAGCAGCTACATTGAACTTACTGTTCAATGTAGTCAATTTAATGTTCTATAAAGCTGTAGGGTGCCTTGGCTTTCTGTCTTCTTGCTGGGAGCAATCAACATACCAAGGCCTGAACCCTGCGCTGTCAGTAGCAGATAATTGGTTTCAGCGGTTTCAATAATGAGCAAGGTTGCTTCTTTCCAAATTAAGTTGTTAAAGTTTTCAATTAGAGAGGATTAGAGAGCTCTTGATTGATTTAATTGCTTATGTTGGGCCATTGTAATAGCGTAAATATTAAATTTAGGGAATGACATTGTGGAAAACCAATCAGGCCAACATATTTCTTGAATTCCTGCCTGCTTATATCATTGTAAATATCAGTGTAAATAAATGTAAATACATCAAATGCCTCATTCATTACTGATTATATATATATACAATCAGTAATGAATAAGGCATTTGATATATTTACAATTAACGTGAAATTTTAATTTCAGTTCAGGACATTAATAACCATATGTGCTTTTGCGTTTGGCCCTGATCATGAATTTCCTCATTTGAGAGAGACTACTTTCAGCAAAAGATGTACTGCCATTATTTGTATCTAGCACTGGACTGAAACAATCTTAAAAATATATATTTAAGAGCTTGGAGGATCCAAAAGGCTTACTGTGTGAAGTACATCTGTTTTTTACTTGTTTAGGTTTTTACAAAGCAAGGGATTAATTTGAGAAAATCTATGATTACAGCCAGTTTGCTGTGTTTTACATGGTTTAATGGCCTGTCCCGGCTTTAGGCTACAATCATTTCATCTCATCATTTAACACTAGCATGGAGCCTTTCCCCTAAGAGGCCATGATCTGAGTACAGTCCAATAAACTGTAACAGCCAAGTCAGCATTGCGTCAATAAGACACAAGGTGAGAGGGGATGGGAATATGGGGCTTAGTACTTATATCAAATATTATCAGTGTGAGAACAACTACACCCCTATAGGTTATGTTCAAAGGTATGGGGCACAAAGGGGCATATTGGGTTACGTGATAATTTTGAAGAGGAAAGAAGCAGTGAAATAAAATAGGAGTGAAGGCGAGAGGCAAGAAATAAATTAGAAAAGAAGAGAAGAACATTAGGTTGATTGGATTCACGTATTAAAATCACCAGGGCTGAATGATTTCCTAACCAAATAGTCCATGTTATGTTGCCTGGCAACAACAATAGCTTTGCAATGTAATTGAGCGTGTATTGAAACCCAGGCATAACCAACAGTTATTATAATTAATCACTGAACTCACCAAATTAAATTTCATTAGTATGCTACTTTAGTGTTTTACTGTAGTTGACTCAGCCATACCGGATCAAAACGCATTGAGAAAAGAAATAACAACATTATGTTATATTAGAAAAATTGGATAATAGACAAATTCATCGCATAGTTTGGTCTCCAACTACAACACATTGCTTATCATATGGAATTGCTTGTTTTTAAAGAGGCAAGTTGCCAAGCCAAAATATAATCTTACAGTAACATTATAATTCATTGTGGTTCCGTTATGAAATCATGCCTGGTATCTTATTACATCTGTGAACGTTAATTTAAATTGGATTGTATTGGATCACCAGACTTTGTCCCTAATTGAATCGGGAGAGAACGGGGTGAGCTACTCAGCACTCAGGTGTGGGAGGTGCATGCACCTACGGAGTGTCTCTTTAAACAAAACAAATGTTAGACTTTATGACATACAGTATGAAGCCATTCAAAAATGTATGACCTTCATAAAACAGTTTAAATGGGTGGTTTGGATCCACTTGGCAGCAAAGCTCCGCTGTCTGGCCTCTGCTCTAAGAACAGCAGGGTGTTGTACTGGAGCAGTGTTTGTATATAGAGCAGTCTAACACAACAGGAAATGGGTCATGGCTCCTCCTGGGAACCAATCGGGGAGCGCCAGCCTTCTCCTCTTTATACATGTTTAATGACTGATGGGATCATGTTTAAAGGCTTCAGCTAGGGCCTGGGTGCTATTAGGAAAAACAAACATACATTCAGAAACACATACATGCCCACACCCATACACCCACATAAACCCTGCATGAAAGCATGCACACAGTCCATTCAAAATACACAATAGACCTACAGTACTTACACTCATGTACAAAAAGTCACACATGCACAAAACATATTCACTCACATGCAAACATTCATGCACCCACACACCAACACACATGCACCTCAATACCGCTTTGTCAGTTTTTTATATTTTTAAGCACACAAAAAAAAACCACACAGTGTAAGATCTGCTCAAGTGACTTTCCCTCAGATATGGATAGGGAAACTTTTTTACATCGATTACTATAACACAAATTGACAGCAATTGAACGTACAAAACCCCAGCGCGGTCATTTTAATCAACATAGCGGCTTTTCATCGTCCAGTCTGTATTGTTTTACTCGAATTCATCTTCAAAGTGAACAACAGGGTATAACGGGTGTGCCCTGTGGGTGGAGATTGCGTAAAGGCTGCTGTATAAAATGCTGTTGAAATGTGGGGACGTCTAAAATATTTCGATTTCTACACAGTAGCAACCTAGAAGGTGTGCACGAGTAACAAGTTGTCGTCCTTCTCTTTCACTGATGCGGTCCCTCTCACTTGCCTCCTCCTGGGCAAGGCAACTTGGAACTATATCAAATCACTTAATGGCACCTTGCAACGCAAACAATGTTGCCTAACACATTTATTGCTGCTATAGCAGTCGATACGTCGATTTGTGATTTTAAATAATAGGCGTGGGGACGGTCTGGTTTAAATTCTAACTTAAGTTTTGATTGAAATAAGATGCGACCTACCTGAGTCCGTGTGGCGCGGTCTTGCCAGGTCTCTAAAGGAGTAGATGAAATCTACACAGTTGTCGTTCTGCACTTCTCCCTTCGAGCACAGGTCCGAGAGCAGTTCCAGCGCCTTTCGACAAATCTCATCTTCTTGTTCTGCAGGCATTTCCCTCCAGCATCCTTCTGACTGGTCGGGCACTCCGGCTGACTTTACACACACTCTTAAGACCACTTACAAGCGTTCTAGTGCGGCTACACCCCTAGATCACTGCGCTCAACGCGTCAAACGGCGCCCGCGATCGTCCGCTTCTAATCGTGAGGAACTTGGTCAAAATCAGTTAAGGACGGTTTAAAGTGCTGATTGGGCACCCCGCATCATTTGCCGCCGGCTAGTTGATTAAAACTGAAACTCGCGGCTACGGAGCGCTCGCAGAGAACTCGCCCTCCTTCTCTTTTTTCCGTCTCTGTATGGCATCCGGCTGTCCTCTGCGCTCTGGTGCTGAATCACTGAGGCTCAGTGCGCCCCTGGCTCCAGCAACCAGTCAAGGTCTTCCATGAATGGCTGGCTTTCACCGCGCTTAATTATTTCTCAATGGAGACACAGGAAGCCCTGTAACACTCGCCCCCGTCTGTTATAGCCTACTACCAATTTCACCAACAAGAGCTTGTCAGGAGCAATTCTCTGAGACTGGACTTTAGGCAGAGAGACATTACAGTTGTAGGCTGAATGTTTTGGTCAACTGAAAAAGTTGTCTGTCTGCCTATTTGTTTATCTATCTGGTCTAGTGTAGTTTTAGTTGCTCATAAACTGTTTTTATTGTTTTTTGGCATTTTATTTAGTGTATTTTAGTTTTAGTTGATATTTTGTTATTTATTTTTTATCTACAGCCCTATCTATTTCATGGATGCAGGGATTTATAAAGTTCTAATTGTATGTGGTTCTTGTCTGACTGACTTCCTGACTGACACATACAAAGAGGGTGGGCTCTGTCTAAAAGGTCCCGTAAAGCTCAAAGGGCCCACATGCGTGACATTGACCTTTAATGATTGAAGAAATGAAGGGTGGGGACGATTAAGTGTAAATGCCAGCGCACGGTGGGATTTAAGCTCCGGTAAATAAGTGAATAGACACACACACACGTACACACACACACACGCACACGCCCACGCCCACACCCACACACACACACACACACAGCCGACCATCACCTCTCTCTCTCTCTCTCTCAGTTTTGTCTGCATCGTGGTGTTAAATATCAAGGAGAGACCTTTCGATTTTATTAACTAATCTCATGAAATGAGGGTAAAAGTGTGTGGCTGACAGAAGTACCTAGAAAGACCAGGGCTCATCACACACACACACATACAGTACAATAACACGTACATATCGCTTGTGTGGACATGTACTTCCTAACGTGAACCTATTGGAATCAAAACACAAATGTGTTTGCTAAATGTATTTTCTCTCAGGGATTTCATGGAGACAAAACACTATTTACGCTTCGGTATTTTGTATAAACTATATGGAAATGCCCTGGTGAAAATGGAGGTTTTAAAATTGACATTTGAGATACTACCCCACTGAGTGGGGCTTAATTCTGTTTAATGTTCGGTTTTACATGATAATACACGTGGGTCAAATTATATTTATGTGAGACAATAAATCCACTGTAGCACAGTAAAAAGCTAACACAGAAGCGCAGTTGTTAGGACACCTGCTTTGTCCAGCAATTTGGAGGGATGTGTGTGTATGTATGTGTGTGTGTTTGGGAGAGAGAGAGAGAGAGAGACAGACAGAGATAGAGAGAGAGAGACAGAAAATGTTGAGTGAATTTAGCTGGGGTTCAGCCAGGCCAGCTGCCTTATAGAGAAACACAGTTGCTCTGTTCTCTCTCTACAGGCCTCTCAGACAAAGCTCCCTCCATCCATCCATGTATTCATCTGTGTCCATCCATCCATCCATCCATCCTTTCATCCTATTTTACTCACTTGTACCTTTTCAGGGTCCCGAGGGGCCAACACAGGTCCAAACACAGTGCCCTTGTTGTGCAGTGGCCCCTGGCTAAATATTGAGACCTATATAAGTAGTGACACTAGAGAGGCAGTATGCAGGACAAACACCTTGGTTATTTGTGGAGCTTCCAGATAGCTAATTGGGAAGAGGGAGTTTGGTTTTATCAGTAATAAATCCAATCAATTGGAACCGTTGATTTGGGTTCACAGTGTCATTTCACTACAGAATATAAGTGGTTATTTGCTCTCACAGTACTAATCCTGATTAAAATACAGTGTATCAGCAGTTCTCAAATGTTTTGACCCATTACTTCTAATAAGCAGTACATAAACCTATAAACGTAAAATCATTTTTGAAAAGATGATGTGGAAGAATTACTCTACCACAGTTTGCAGGTAAAACACCGACCGTGTCGTATGTAGATTTATTCAATAATTAGTCAGGTTAAAGCGTGACAGTTGGTGCGTGAAGGGGTAGTGCTTTCCTCCAGCCGCGCACTCCGCCAGCTCCATGCGCCCTGGGGTGTTCCTCCTGAGGGTCTGCCCCGAGCTCCTTTTACTGTGTGTGATCAATGGATTGCCCACAACTGTCCTCAATCCCCAAGTCCCGTCAACCACGCCTCCCGATATTCCCTCCCACACACAAACAGCGCTAAACCACATACACCTCCACAGGTGAATATATATTTTATTAAAAATAATAGAATATAATAAAAAATACTATTTAAAAAATGTCTGACTCCCCCCCCCCCCACACACACACACACACACGCTTCTCATAAACCACTCCAACAAGGTATTTAAATATTATCAAGCCTACGCGTTTGCTAACCTTCCTATAAAAGAAATCAATAATACTTACAGTGCAGAAAGCACAAAATCCTCTCCAATCTGCATGCTAACACAATTTAACAGTGCAGCTCTACAGACTCACATCCCCGGTAATCAAATGTTCTGTATGAAGCCCCTCAATCAGATCAATTATGTAATCCAATAAAGGTGTTGGATAGCGTGCCAGTGCTGCCTCAGCTTCTTGTCAGGGGCTGTTGTTCAAACATCGTCAATACCTAGACCCCTCAAGGTCTGTCAGTCTATGTAGTATACACCCATCCATCCCATACACCTCTCTGTCCTCCCCCCTACAGAGATCCTAGGTCCGCACCATTATTTACCCCTCCATTATCCAGCCACACACCCTTTCATGCACAGTTGTGTTCCTAACGTAAAACGTGAGCTGCATGGGTTCACAATTAACTGTGGTTCAGGGGGCCCTATAATGCAAGTGCACCTTTAAGTATAATTGAGAGGCAAATCTATGGGGGGAAGGAACAAGGATGGAATAAGGAGAGGGAAGACAAGAGCAGGACAGACAAGATGGGAAACAAACAGGAGAGCGAAGACGGAAACAGTAGACGAGAGGTCATTTTTAACACACAATAGACATGGGAGTCTTTGATGGCCTTGCCATTTTACAGCAGGATAATGGGAGAGAAACTCAGAATTAATTTAGTATTCACAATGGAGACAGAGCAGTCTGAGAGGACCTTTTCGAAATCATCTATCAGTCTGGGCATTTTATCCAGTCAGTCCAGCCACCACTGACTATTATTTTCAATTACTGTTGCCACAGTGCCTTGTCTGTACACGGGTGGTAATCAGTAGAAAGGTTGGATGCACTCTGTTGATTTGTTTCTGGTTCTGTCAGGATATGCCACCGGACAAAGTTAAGACAAATTTAAAGCTTTTGTCAAATTCATTCTTAAGCGCATGACCAATGCAAAGATACAGTATCAGAGAAGAGGCTTTTAGGCCCTGTGAATTGAAGTGGTTGACCCCTGGCTCCAGAAAAGTTGACCCCTGGCTCATGGACATATTTTACATTGGTGTTACTTTATGTGCTGATATTTTTCCTCTATAAGTATTGTGAAATATACATTGGAAATTATATTTACAGATCCACAACACTATGGGTGAGTCAACATTATAACATAACATCAAAACTATTCCTTTAACAGGGCCTCAGGCCCCATTAGGTCTTCTCCACAGAATCACATCTTAATGCAATAGTATTATCTGTTGGTATGTTTCTTAATACCCCCCCCCCCCCCAAAAAAAAAAACCCCCAACATACACACACACTCTTTTTTAAACTAGTTTTCCACAATCTGATTTGTGTCTGCCATAAACATCAGCCTCTACTTTGTGTATGATTGGATTTACTGAGGCAGCGGTATGTCTATGTTATGTCCTGGCAATTCTGGTCATGATGTGATGTTTGCCTCACCACACACATACTTTCCTTGCATGTCCACTGCAAACGTGCCCCTCTCATTCCCTCTCATTCAGATAAAGTACAAAGAAGATTGAAAGTCCATTGGCACAGCTGCATATATAGGTGCTTTTCCACTGCAGGAATCGGCCCTTTCACCCATTCTGTTTCCATTGACGTGATCATTTTGCGACAGCTTCGTCCGTAACGCATATTCCGAGCGTGTCAAAACAACGACAACAGACATCAACATGGAGGGAACCAAGATGGTTGATATATTGCTCTTTATTGTGTTAGCCTATATGGTGAATTAAGGCCAAAGTAAACTACCAAACCCGTTGCCCAAGGCCAAAAGTCTGCAACTGATAAAATATAATCTGAAAGTGAAAAAAAGATCTGAAACCCAAAAAATAAGACCTGAATCTGAAAAAAATTATACATCAAATATCAAAATATATATCAAGCACCCCCAGAACCCTACAATTTCACCCCTGCTTATGATTACATTTTGAAAAACAACAAACAACTGTTCAAGAAAGTGGTTTCTACTGTAAGGGCAATTCCATAAAACAAACAAGTGTACCTTTAAACCCGCCCCCTCACAGCAGTTATAACAGGCCCACATCTGGAGGTCTGTTAGCATTCATGAGGAAGCCCTTGCGCTTCTGTTGCTCTAGTCTTTCCATATGTCCTTAACTAGATAACAGCATTTACTCATTAGCAGGCTGTGGTTTCCAGCCTGCGCACTATCTACAGACTCACCGTGGACATCAGGTCTGTACACCAGCACTTAGGAGCACTGTGTTCGTAGCTATATGAGCTCCCAGATATGTGAATAACACTGTCATTACCATGACATGCCATTATGAACATGACAGAATGTTTATAAATGTGTCATTCGGTTAAATATGACACTTTCACTGCCAATTGTCATGCCACATCTGCATAGCCTGCAATCTCTCTCTCTCTCTCTCTCTCTCTCTCTCTGTGTGTCTGTGTAGTCTGTTATTGCCACATTGTAGTACCTGCTCAATCAGTCTGCGTTTTAAGCCACATTGTTTTTCCCTCGTTGCCTGTTGACCCCAGCCTAACAGCATTTCTCCTCTCCCTGCAGTTCCGTCTGCTCTGCCCCGGTCCCTGTCTCCCTTTTAACACATGTAAAGTATCTCTAAAACTAACAGTGTGCATCACAGTGTTCAACATTGATTGTTCAAGAATGATTCAATTGAAATGTAAAACAGAAGAATGTGTTCCCATAAAGGGATTTGACACAACACAGGAGTGAGGCACAAGTCCAGTACGTAGATGCAGTGATTAGCCCCTCCTATGGGGGTCGTGGGTGTTCCCTGAAGACCTGACGTCACAATTTGAAAGCTGCTGATAGAAATCATGCAAGGCTGCCATACATGACCGCCATACATACTAGTAGGTAAACTGAGATTACGTTAAATTGTCTGCCAATAGCAGCAAAGAGAACATTCTGTAAAAATCCTTCATTATTACTTCAAAGCACATATGTTTTACCGCTGTCTGCAAGCATTATCATCACAGTACAGTGGTTTTAGGATAACAAGACAAAATCCATTAAAGCTGCATTGTGAATGTGTGCCAGTGTTCAGAGGTGTTTCCTGGAAGCTTTTTGAAAAGATGTTTGGAGTCAGTTGGTCTCTGTACACATAGTCTTCTATATTCTGACCTTAACACATAACTTTACAACGCTGTATCATCGTTGTAAAGTTAACTAGACAAAGCTTTGTGTGTATGTGAAATGATACCCTGTAAATTACATTCGTTCACCTATACATTTGTAAACCTCACTCCTGTTTCTATGGTATCCAGGGACAGAGACCTGCTGCTAAGTTCTTTGGAAACACTATGCGCCCGTCGACGTGCTTACACACTTACACAAAAGAGAGATTATTGGCCATAAAAGTTTCGGGGTCCCCTAGGAGTTGGCAGTCTGTTCATGAGCTCAAATATTTCCTACCACTCTCTGAAACCATCTTGTCACCATTTACCGTCAAAATGGTGACACTGAAATGGTAATTAGTTATGTTCACAACTCTCCAACTCTACACCCCTAATACATACTTTAACTTGGGTCTTACTGTCTGAGAAGAGAGCGAGCATCTTTCTTTCCTTCTATCCTTCTATGTTTCGGCGGATGTATTCAAAATATCAATAAAGGAAGTAGAAATCATATTAGAGGGAAGGAAGAACGTATTAAGACTGAGCTTTCTAGGTATTGGAACAGAAGTTCATAAATTATCAGCAGACTGGAGTACATTGATAGGAGGCTGAAAGAGAAGTTAAAACTGCAAAACTATCAATAATTAATTCCTTTTACCTTTTCCAACTACAACCCATTAAGGGATATGAGTGAGGTTTTACCCATAAATCCAATTGTCAAAATTGACAATATTGATTATTAAATCCCATCAGAAACTTGCCATGAGGTCATTCAACCAGATGGCAAGTTTCTGCTGTTTTGAAACCACAGGGTTGTTTGGAACAGGGCCCCATGTAAGAGAAATTAACACAGCCCTCAATATATAAAACCTGCAAACCTGATGTAAATTTGATATAGCTTACTTGATTACTTGATAAATGAATATAATGGCGCTTGTTGTTGTCTTCCACTCAAGTCATGTTTAACCACTGGTCATGTGTTTAGCAACCTGAGCATGTGCAGTTCAGTGATTGTATGCGTTTCAGTATGGACCCAGATGTTTTAAACTGAGGCAAAAAAAAAAAGTACCCGTGCTAGTATGGACGTGGCCTAGGTTGGGAAAAGTATAATCAGTGAATTGAACTTGTTTAGTGCACGCTGTAGCAAATAAAAGGTTAGCATTGTGTTTGTGCTTTCTCTGACTGTTTCCATCATAATGTCACAACAAGTAATGTCTTTGACATTAACAGAGTTCTTTTGTTTTGCCTTCACCTCCTGCCACTGGATGTGTAAACCATAAAATCTCATTATTTTGCCAATGGACAAATATTTCAAACAATGCACACGATTGTTTTCTTTTTTTCAAGATTCCCTTTTAGCACAATACAAGTCAAGTCTCTGGTCTATTAAGTAGACATTTAATTGCCTGTTCCTTTGATGTCTAGCTCCTTCTCATTCTTCACTGTTTTATATTTTCCTGCATGTTGTTTGTGTGTGTGTCTTTGTGCGTGTGTGTGCGTCATGTCTTCCACCCCCATGTCTGCATAATGTGGTATTGGGTGGATAATGCAAAAACCGCCTTAAGTTGGCCTAGCTGTAATAGGCTACTGTAAGACGCTCGAGTCGAGGGTGAGTGAAGTGCAAGCGCAGAGACACATGAGACGTAGATGAGTAGCCCAACCCAGGTGTAGGCTACGTGATTACACTTGATGAATGAGCGAACGGTGCGTTTCTATGGTGCGCCCCTGGGTCCAGAATAACAGATTTTTTAGACAACAGCCAGTGATGAGAAATGTTACCGAGGGCAGTCTTGTAAACAGTTCTGCATAAATAAAACAGTGGTCAGAATAGACCAGGATTTTCTCTCTAGCACTCAGTGAAAACAATATGTTCTGAATTGTATGAATGTTAAGTAGACTCTTCACTTCAAATCACTTCAAGCCTTCTGTGTATTTGATATTTGACTGAAGTGCCTTGAAGGGGTAGCATTTCTTCAGAACATGAACTCAAAAGCAGTTGTTGAGCCTGTCAAACTTGTTTTGTATTATTATTTTTTTGTTTTTCAAACATGATATAGGCTACATGATACCTATATAGGTAGCAATAAATATAATATGCAATTTTCTTACATTTTATTTAAAATTGTAAAAACATGCAATCTTCTCTGAGAAGGAAAGGGCGAATAAAGACCTCAGTGGGTCATAACCCTACAATACCTCACAATGCATACATCCTGTATTGTGCACACATTGAGCAGTCGCAAGCTGTCACTCAAAACTTTATCAACCAGACCAAACGAGGTGTACAGTTTTGTCTGATGACAGCTGGATGTCCTAATATGGACACCGCTGACACACGAAGGCTTCTTTAAGAAGTACTGTAGTCTAATATGAAGTCTAGTTTCTCCACATTTAAAATATTAAACAGAGTGCCAAAATTAAAGGTAATTGCTCCACTCTAGGAGGGAACATGAAAGCCCCTACTGATGACATTTTCAATGGCAGAAGGCAGCGTGAGATCATGATACCGACAGTGCACAGTATGAGAGAGAGAGAGACCAAAACACAGAGAGAGCAAGGTAACGAGAGAGAGACAGTTGGGGCGGGGGGTGGGGGTTGGGAGACATGCCACTGTAGTATTGTATGTTTCTAAGAGTTGAAACATTAGTAGGAATGGACAGCTACAGTGTGACAGCATGGAGACAAGGCACGGAGGAGAGGAGAGCTGAGAGAGGAAGAGACCAGAGGAGGAAGAGAAGACAGAATGCTCAAGTTGCATTAATAAAACCTGGCTATCCCCCCCCCCAGCTATGTGATTGACAGTTATGGCAATAACGCAAATTAGCTTGAACCACCGTAAACACCATTATAATAATTATAATAATAATGCGATGTTCCTAGCTTATTTACACTTTTTGAGAAAAAGATAGCTGCCCAAATCTAGGCAGTCTCTATGTCGGCCAGAGCAACACACACAAGTCATTTTATTTAGGGGAAAAACAAATAAACTACATGTTTATTTGTTTTGTCCCTAAATAAAATGACAGTATGAACTCAACAAGTTTTCAATGGGTGGCACCTGTCTTTCTGTCTGTCTCCTTTCACTTTCTGTGTCCTCAGTGGCAATAAAACATTATCGGCTGCCAAACAACCATGGACAGGATACACACACACACACACACACAGGACACCACATGCCCATACATACAAATAAGTGTGTATGGATTTAACACACACGCACCAGTTATTTCTGGATGCGAGCCAGGGCAGATGTCTCGCTGAGACTCTATGGATATTTAATATCCTCTACTAATTTTACTAAATATTTTATTATGTTACAACTCGCTGTGTGCTTGTGCCTGTGTGTATGCCATTGAAGTATATGTAATGAATAACAATATTCCAATTGTGAAAAAAAGTGTCTTATTTTTTGTGTGTAAATTATCAAATTAATATTATATTAATGGGTTTAATTTACTTGTTTGCAGCAACAATGGAGTTTAGATCATGTGAATTGTTGTAAACTGTTGCAGGAGATGCAACATAGTCGGTTAAATTAGGATATGGCGCTATCTGGTGGCAAAACGTGGTATAACTGCCTCTTTAGGGCCGTCTGAACGCAGAGCAGAGAAAGCTTTGCTGTCGAGAATTTTTCCAGGCATTTCCCCCTGAGGCATTGAGGGGACAGCTGGTGATCAGATGCTTCATCTACCAGGAATAAGACAGGAAACACGCTATGATAGGAAACATCTGATCAACCCAAGGCCATTGTCAGTAAATTATTACTGGAAAGGCTGCTTTATATTGTTTGCCACATGCTATGAACTAATGACTGCACAGCCGCCCAGACAAAACGATCATAATAATAATAATAAACTCAAAGAATCTGACAACAGTGTTTTCAGATATTCAAGCATTTTATACATAGCCACGATTGTAAATTCTAAACATAGCCAAAATAAGAAATTATGTAATGTATATATTTATTTATGACAATGGAATGGAAAAGTGGATATTTCTCTGATGTTACTGTTATATGTAATAATATTATTAGAAATAGTCATGATATCAACTCTAGTTTGTTGTGTAGATGAGGTAAGACAAACTTCAATTAAATCATTAAATATGCTGATGTGGTGGTTACGTAACAGATAACAGCTCATGCAACTGAGATGAATAAACACCAATTCCAGCAGCCTCGGCTGTGGGCTCATGAAACTATTTTAATCAGAAATAAAACAGACAGTACAGTAGTGCTGTCTTTTTGAAAGCTTCTTATTGAACATCTGTTGCTCTGTCTCACAGTTGAGGACGTGTCACAGAGACATCTGGAGATTATTAGGAGGAATTACTATAGCCTGGACCAAAAAACAGGATCGACTTTCTCTGTTGTTTATACTGTAACCCTCTCCCTTTGCTCTCTATCATTCCAAAGTCACAATTACAAAGGAAAAGGAGGAGGAGGAGGAGGAAGAGAGAGAGAGAGAGAGAGAGAGAGAGAGAGAGAGAGAGAGAGAGAGAGAGAGAGAGAGA
>JAOEHI010051706.1:0-18103 GCA_025447815.1 Percopsis transmontana | reverse complement strand
GGAGGCGTACAGGTCCTGGAGCGACGGCAGATTGCAGCCAATCACCTTCTCTGCAGACCGAATGACACGCTGCAGTCAACATAGCATGTTGCAATGTACAATAATGTGTCTCAAACAGCCATGGCAACTGCACTAGGTGTGGACCTGCATCTCATTAGCTCCAGTCATATTATGTGGAGTGATGTCATCCTTTACTGCACACATTACGCTTTGTTACAAAGCCAGCACTCAAACACATATGTACACAAAGGCAATTATGGAACGCTATTCGCATGCTATTTCTGTCTCTAGTTCTCTCTTACTTACTAACTGAAGACACACAAGTTATTCTGTTGTACATTTGATTCACTGTCATTTTCCTCCTGTGTCCTCTAAGTGATCAGGCCTCTAGGCTCTGTGTCCTGGGACAGCTGTTATTATTTCCATTCCACCCTCTCCTCTGAGACATCTGCAGCCTTTCTCATTGACCCCACTTACTATTGTAACCCTTCTGTTAAAGGTTTTTAACATCTGGGGCCATTTTGCCTTTTCTCCAGCCTTCTCCTTCTTCCATCTGTGTTTTGCTGGGTTGCGTTTGTGCTTAATGTTATTTTACATTCAGTATACTATTCGTATTCATTATGTGTATAGGTCAAGCAATTTTCATGGTACAGTTTTAACTTAACTCATATCTCGTATAGTAGTATTACCTTTATTTCTAGTGTAACTATTTAGAGAATTTATACTTAAAGACTTCCTATACACCGTGCCCCATGTTTACTCAGCCACCCCGGAGATAATAAGTCTTCATTTCCTTAACACCCACTCTGTTTCTTTACAGTTTAGCCAAGCCATAGCAATAACAATCCACAGATTGCTAACATAAATAGTGAGATGACTGCCTCTGTCTCTTTATTGATATCTCACTGATATTTTATGATCACTATAAACAACAGACCTCCGGGTTTTGGCAGTGGGTAGACAAGTCTGTACGTTATTCAACAACTATTGTTGTACATCAGATTAAATGAGATGAGATACAGTATATGCAATGCTATAAACTAGATGTCAAGTTTATTTTATACATATCTTAATGAGAGTCCATACTTCTTACATACAAAATAAACAGATATACAGTATATGCTAAAGCTTAATGGAACTGGAGTTCATAGTTAATCTCTAATCATACTCTTGACTTTACTGAGAAGATGCTACAGTCCTGGCATAGCTGTCATATACACTGCTCAAAAAGTTGAAGGGAACACTGAAATCACACATGATGAAAATCTTTAATATATGAAAGATGAAAATCTTTAATGTACATTGTGTAATTCGTTGAGACCAAAATGACGTATCAACGGTCAATGGAAACCAAAATCACCAACCGATTGAGGGCTGGATTCAAACTCACACTGAAAATTAAAGTAAACAATTGAAATCACAGGCTGTTCCAACATGCGTTACTTTCATCATGGCAACTCATGATGTGACTCAGTAGTGTGTATGGCCCCCACGTGCCTGCATGCATTCCCGACAACGTCTGGGCATGCTCTTGATGAGACGGCGGATGGTGTCCTGGGGGATCTCCTCCCAGGTGCCCTTCTACGGCCCTATCCAGCTCTCCTCCTGTAACGGGCTGATTCTTGGTATCTCCTCCATGCTCTTGAGACTGTACTGGGAGACACTGCAAACCTTTCTGCGACAGCACATATGGATGTGCCATCCTGGAGGAGCTGGACTGCCTGTGCACCCTGAATGGGCAGCAGGTACCGCCTCATGCTACCAGTAGTGACAAAGACACTAGCAAAACACAAGACTAGAGAAGAATCAGTCAGGAAGGATTAGGAGAGAGCAATTGTTGCCTCTCCAGTCCACCTGTCTTTCATTTGCACCAAAACAGGTGACATTGATTCACCCTGATATCCCTGAAGTTTAATTGACTTGGTGTTATACTGTGATCATTATGAATTCCCTTAATTTTGCAGTGTACATTTCTATTAATGTAATGTTTCTATTACATTTCTAGTACATAGAGTACTGTATTCTGAGACACGGTTTTTACTTGCACTGTATGCACGCATCACTTCACATCACATAACAGTTTCCTAGAGTTTACAGAACATTTGTTGTGTGAAGTGCACAGTAGGTCTGCTGTGCCCGCTATCTCTCTTTCCCTGAAAGGGAGGATGTTTTCAGTAGGTCTTTAAAATAAATAATACAAGAATACTTCTCTGCCTTCCAGAGACTTTGGGGGAATTTTTGGAAGTTAACTTTGGAAAGCGACTTGGAACATTCCTGCTGTGTTCACAAAAACTAAACTTAGCCAATCTCTGAATTTCCATAACTTGGCACAAATTCTACCACAGACTCCTCTTAAATAACATATCGGCGTTATCTGTACTGGTAATAGTGTTTGTTTTAGTTTTTTTTTGAACTTGTGAGTCGTCCTGTTATTGTGACCTGTGACTGTTATCGTCTCCTGTGCTTCTCCAGCAGAACATTAAGGTTCGGAGGTTTGCGTTTGAGCTGAAGATGCAGGATAAGAGCACATACCTGCTGGCTGCTGACAGCGAGGCAGAGATGGAGGACTGGATCAGTATTCTCAACAAGATCCTGCACAGCAGCTTCGAGATCGCCATGCAGGAGAAGAGGAATGGAGACGTCCATGATGGTGTGTGTTGTGTGTTGGTGTCCCATATGAAAAAAGGATCTGTAGTAAGCAAATATAGTGTAAATTACATACTAAAAATTTCTTCTTGTACATCTATATACATATTCCATAAAAACAATATACTTTTAATATAATTGTTTAGTACCACATACTATATGTACATGTACTGTGATGTACATGTCATATACGAAAAAATTAAGCGACCACTGCACAAATGTAACATATTTATTTATATTTTCTAAAAAGGTGCAGTGGTCTCTTATGGGATTATGGGACATAATCATGTGAGAAAACATACAAAAACATGTTCATATATAAAGTTTACAAATTAACACATTTGACTAAATGTATATACTGTATATGAGTATATAATGATCTATGGTATAATCTTGGATGACAATTAAAGGCCAAGATTACTACTGTAATTGTCTTGAGTTAATGTACTTTAGTTCCTCTGATGTTAACTGGTTCATCGGTACCTCTATCCATTAATTGTGCCTCAACACTTTGCTTGTTCTCTGTTGGACCTCTGTGTCTTGTGTGTGTTGATGCAGTGATGGACCACCCAGGCTTTTAATGCTTACCTCCTGTCTCACAGGAGCTCATGTGCCGAGATGGAAGAGGCTTGGTGCTTCTGCACAAAGAGCCCCACTAATCTTTCTAATGCCTCAGCTTTTATTATTCATATTACATGCAGGCGAAAAAGAACAGAGAAAAGAAGAGCAACCCTACTCGAGGAATCCTAAATGTAGCAGCTCTATTACAGATTAGAATAAGCGCTGGTTGGCTTCTTGATCAGGACTAATCCCAGTACCGTTCAACTAATGTTTACTGATTCTTAACTGGTAGTAAGAGATTAAGGGTATTTTCTAGTAATGACAATAATTGTAAAACAGCGGTTTTTTCTTGTGCTGCCATGCCTAATCCATTCTCTCCCCCTCCCCTCTAGATGATGAACTGGGAAAGTCAGACAGTTCCTCTGGGAGCATGGATAGCTTCCAGGTAGGTCTTACTTTCACTAATTGGCAGCTCTAGACACAAATAGGACTTACACCATGAAACCACTGTTCTTTAGTGAGAAGGAAGGCCGTTGCCACAAACACATGAATTGAATTAGGATTTAAGTTTTATTGGTTACACATATCATTTCCCAACCATTTGTAATTGGTTTCACTGCAGTGTATTGTTTTTACTGTGATACACCAAAACCTCATAGTCGACAGAATAGCGTTTTCTTCTTTTACTGTGAAGTTGTCTGTAACAGCCTTCAATATAGTCTAAACTGGCCGGTTAGGGTCTATGATATATGTGTCCAAATGTAAACTAATTCAAAAGTAGAAAAACATATTCTGGGCTAATTTTGCTGGGATAAAGTAATCTGTTTTTGAGTGATGACTTCAAGGTGTTGATACATTGTGTTGCAACCTCCTCGTAGCTTGTTATGGTGCTGATTGACAAGTTATAGTTTGGCCACATGCGCATGGAAACTGTTGGTGGGCTCCAACAGTTAGCTGAAAAAGCAGTCTGACAAACTGTACTATACGGTATGTGCTGGAACCACCTGTTTTTAGCCACTGGGCCCGTCTGCTCCATCTTGATCATTTCATTAAATACAAAGCCTTTTTTCCAGATTGACACACACAGAGAGAAAATAATCGTCCTAATGACAAAACCGTCTGGACCCAAAACCTCTTTATCAGTGGTTTTAACTATTAACCAGGGCTGTGGTCTGACTCAAAAAATGGCCTCTCTTGTCCTCAGAGTGCACGGGATATTGAATCTAAGATGAGGAACGAAACCAGACTGAAGCTGTTCACCCTGGACCCTGACACCCAGGTAGGTTTATGTGAAACTAGGGAAATTGAGCTCTCCCCTTGCTGTGACAACATGAGACCTCACCTTAGCTAGCGTACTGCAACAGCATCTCCTTCGCTCTCTTGCAGAAGCTAGATTTCTCAGGAATTGAGCCGGACATAAAGCAGTTTGAGGAGAAGTTTGGCAAGCGCATTCTGGTCAACTGCAATGACCTCTCATTCAACCTGCAAAGCTGCGTCGCAGAAAACGAGGAAGGGCCGACAACAAACGTAAGACATTTATTTGATCCAGACGGAATAAACTAGATAAGCTGTGTGCACAGTATCCAGCCTGAATCATGAAGCCAGTAACAGGACGTGATGAATCAGTATTTGTCAAACTAAAAGACTAGAGGTTGACATGGTAACCAGCTTAGAGGCTCAGTGATGTTGACAGAGCTGTCTAGGGGGAGTCTAGTGTCCTGCTCTCCCTCCCTTTAGAGGCTGTCTATTAGAGACTGATCATTTTCTGAGAACATTGCAACATGAAACAACACACACACATACAGACAAGCCTGCTAGGCAGTGGGAAGAAGGATATTAAAAACATACTACTCCTACTCCTACCACAGAAAAATTGAATAAGTGAAACAGATACCATTTTATTCCAATTACAATTAGGCCATTTAGCAGACCTATCTATAGTGTCTTGATTTGTGTATTGATTTGTCTCACTGTGAAAAGCAGCTGCTAGTAGTCTCAAAGTCTCAAAGTGTTTTTCACTTTTTACCCAGGTGGAACCTTTCTACGTCACCCTGTCGTTGTTTGACATCCAGAGCAGTAGAAAGATATCATCGGACTTCCACGTGGACTTAAACCACCCGTCCGTCAGGGGCTTGGTGGCCAACCCCAACAGCCAATACATGAACGGGGGCGGAGACACACTTCATAGTGGGCCACGATTGGTCAACGGTGTCCCAGAAGCAGCCATGCAGTATCCCAGACAGGTGAGCAGTCATCCGATGTCGCATCAATCAGAACAGCATTCAAATAATGCTGTGGACCTACTGTATGGAGAAGTGAAGTTTCTCAAATATGTCTTGAAAAATCCTTTTTGGGATCTCTTTGACAATTTCCCTTCTATTTGCACTCCTCATCTTTTGTACAAAGGTCGAATGCCATTCGATTATCCATTAGCATCAGTATTATAATGTCAAACCAGTCAAATCCTATTTCTCCTCCCTCTGACTTGGACATTACGCTGACCATCATAGCATGAGGCCACTTATCCATGCTCCATCACTTCCATAATACGTGGTTTCATATTGAAACACGCCGTGCCGTTCTCCCCACCACAGGGAGTGTTCTCGGTAACATGCCCGCACCCCGATATCTTCCTGGTGGCTCGAATAGAGAAGGTCCTCCAGGGGGGAATTGCCCACTGTGCCGAGCCATACATGAAGAGTTCAGACTCCACCAAGGTATGAGCAACCACACACACACACACACACACACACACACACACACACATGTAAGTACACACACACACACACACACACATGTAAGTACACACACACAGCTCGGCTGTCTCCTTACAAGGCAGTGCATTCCCGCCCCGCTCAACAGATTCCATTCAATTATTCCACATGATAGACGGTCAAACACAAACATTGGCTTTGGCTGCACAGGTGGTTATGTGCCATGGGATTACGGTGGACAAGTAATTTGATTCAGGAGTGTGTTCCCGCTTGAATCAGCGTTTGTCCGTTTGTGTGTGTGTGTGTGTGTGTGTGTGTGTGTGTGTGTGTGTGTGTGTGTGTGTGTGTACAGGATTTGAATAATTTTATATCTAAACACAATAAGCAATGAGGCTCATATCTGACTTTGTTTCTTCCACCAGGTGGCACAAAAGGTCCTGAAAAATGCCAAGTTGGCCTGTAGCCGGTTAGGCCAGTACAGGATGCCGTTTGCCTGGGCAGCAAGGTAGGTCGTCACTTGTCACAGTGCTGTTGTGTTCAAGAAGGGTTTTAAAGGAGATGGATGTGTGTATGAAACATGGCATTACACACAAAAATTGCATCAAGATAGGATGTATGAAAGTTCTGTCTTTTAGCAGTTTGACAGATAAACAGATAAGTTAAACAGCACAAGCAGTTTGGGAGAGGCGTCTTTAATTCATCACACCCCTCTCCCAGGCCTCTGTTCAAAGATGCTTCAGGGACGCTGGACAAAAGTGCCCGCTTCTCCGCTCTCTACAGGCAGGACAGCAACAAGCTGTCCAACGACGACGTGTTCAAACTGCTAGCTGACTTTAGAAAGTAAGTAACACACAAATAATTAATTAAAATTCAACTTGTCTGTCTTGCATGTAAGGGTCATATTTCTGCTATATTACAATAGTAGGTTTAACAACAAATGGCTCTGTTTAAGGAAGCTTCAACAAAGAAACTACGTGCCTTTGGGCCATGCTTAGGAAAATGCTGGCTTGTTTTGAAAGCCATATGCTCACCTTTGCAAATAATATGGTATCTACTATGTTTCTGTGTGCAGCGTCACGCAATAGTCAACCTACACAATTTCCTTCCTAGTAAGAAAATAACTAAGGTCTAAAGGTCTGCTTATATTCCTTCCCCTTCCCAGGCCAGAGAAGATGGCCAAGCTGCCTGTAATCTTGGGAAACCTTGACGTTACCATTGACAATGTAGCTCCCGACCTGACAAGTGAGTACTCTGAATCTAACACATCCAGGCAATGTTAAAAGTTAAAAACCATTCCTGCTCAGATCAAATTGGTCCCGGTGTCTGCAGGCTGTTTATTTGGTCTCCTTTCCCGCTGCTTATGTGTGCAGATTCTATTACCTCATCCCACATCCCTGTGAAGCCGTTTGATATCAGTGAGAAAACCAACATACTGTTTGAAGTAGAGGAATTTGTGCCGTGCATTGCCAAATGCTCGCAGCCATTCACCACCTACAACAATCACCTCTACGTCTACCCAAAGCACTTGAAGTACGACAGCCAAAAGTCTTTCGCCAAGGTATTCGAATTTGCGATGTACCATATTTTTTATTATATGAAATTAAACTCACAGTCTCGTGCAAACGTTGCACGTGTCTCATTACCCGGTAATATACAGCACAGTTTTTCCACCAACTTTGTTTTGCCCCTTGACACTTTGCTTGAAGTGAAGCAGAGGCTTTCTCTTTTAGCGTGTGTAAGTTGGACAGCCCCTGTTCTGTGTGTCTGTTCTCAGGCTAGAAACATAGCTGTCTGCATAGAGTTCAAGGACTCAGATGAAGAGGAGGCTGGTTCACTTAAGGTAAACTCCTTGTCAAAGTGTCATGCTGTGTTCCCAGCTCCCTCGTCTCAGGAGCGAAGATGAACCTGATTGATGGTAACCTAACTGTTGGGATCGTTTCACAGTGCATCTATGGACGACCGGGGGGACCCTTGTTTACCAAAAATGCCTTTGCGGCAGTTCTACATCACCAGCAGAACCCTGAGTTCTATGATGAGGTAATATGCCCTGTGCCACGTATTAGAAATGCATGTTTAATAGCATAGTGTTTATAGTGGTTTCCTAGGTGGGAGCTAGACCCCTGCGCAATGATTTTTAAATAATATTTCAATTTATGATTTATGATAGGATTAATATATTATGGTTTTATTTATTTATTTTATGATTTATTTTTATGTATTATAAAATGTGTGTATCAGTATTTGTATTATTATTTTAATTATAATTAAAAAATAATAATCATTTTAATAGTTAATTCAATAATATGTAATTATTTATGTTATTAATTCCGTTAATATATTGGCAATATGACATGACAGCAAAAGTGTGTGTACTGTGTCGTGTGCATGCTTCGTGAGCTATGAACCACTTCATTTTGAGCGTCATGAGTCTGTTAAGAAAAAGGTTGAAAAACAATGTTTTATAGCAGGTCTAAAGTCTTGAAATTGTGTTTTATTGGTCTATTAGACTCTTAGACCTTCATTCAATGCATTTATGCATTGAACTTTCATGTTTGCTTCATCTGACAAATTTGTCTTATTATTCCTAAATGCACTATTAAGGTTTTACATTTCAACTGGGTGAAACCTGCAGTCACCTTGTTATGTCTATAATGTGCGAGGCAGTGTTATACTGTATACAGTATTCATCCTGGGACTGTGTGTTTCTGTTCTCCTCTCTCAGTTTAAGATTGAGCTGCCAACCCAACTGCACGAGAAACACCACCTGCTCTTCACCTTCTTCCACGTCAGCTGTGACAGCAACAGCAAGGCCAGCACCAAGAAGAAAGACACCATAGAGTCACAAGGTACGCCTGCACTTACCTAAGGAACTAAGGAATTTCTATAGACAAACAGGTAAAGGGGTAGTATGTAAAATCTAATTAAACATGCATAGTACCTGAGCAGAATTAGTGGTTTGCCTCTCCATTAAATCGCTATTTTCAAGTATTGTTGAACAGCATTGTGTTCGCGTTTTTGTTGGGTGTCAGACTGTTGGCTGGAAATCTTCCCTTCTGTTGTTGACCTCAGTGGGTTACGCCTGGCTGCCATTGCTGAAGGACGGGCGAGTGATCATGAATGAAAATCACATCCCTGTGGCTGCCAACCTCCCTGCTGGCTACCTCAGCTGTCAGGAGGGTGTCAGCAAGGTAACGTTTGGGTAGCATAGTGACTTGCTGGTTACTAAGTGGGTAAAGATGGCAACTTGCTATCTTTATCCAGTGACTGGTGACATATCTGCTCTGATAGTTTGCTTGGCTTAGAGTGAAAAATATAATTATTGTAATTTGTTAAGGATTAAAAGTGCCTGATAAATTACAAGTAAAATGCAACATTAATCTTACCCTCAAGTCTATTTGCAATGTATGTCGCTTTTATAAGATGAAAGGCTCCCTATCGTAAAATCCAATCATGTCATTCAGATTTGGCCCCAGTTATGACATAATTTCTTTGACCTATCCTCCCAGTCCCAGTGTGTTAAAAAGAAAAAGTGCACCACCAACTGAAAGGGAATGTTCAATTCAAAGGGTGAAAACATGTCAGAAAGGAAATTAGAATGATATAGGGCCTTTAATGTAAGGTTAAACGTAAGGTTATGTTCAGTGTATGCTGCTTTTATACGATTTCAGGTAAATTGAACAATATTAACAATTCAATATTGAATGTGGGTGGAAACCCCCATCTCAAACAATTATTTCTTTTATCACAGCACTCCGGCCCTGAAGTCAAATGGGTGGATGGAGGCAAGCCTTTATTCAAGGTGTCCTCACACCTTGTGTCCACTGTCTACACTCAGGTTAGTTATGGTTCAACATGTTTGTACCTACTTTGTTACAGTTTTACAACCCAGTTACATGAAGCATTCTACAAGATGGTCATTTCATTGTTGTACTCTCCTTCTCTAGGATCAACATTTGCACAATTTTTTTCACCACTGTCAGAGCAGTGCATCTGTAGCGCAGTTATCCGGAGGAGACCTGGTCAAATACCTGAAGGTAAAGCCATGCCAAGGTCTCCCTTGTGGGTATAATTAACTCAAGGAAATACAGAAATGTAGCGTTGTTCCCTTTCTGATATCTCTGTCTCTGTTGTCTCTTTTTCTTCATAGCTGCCTGGTTGTCTTTCTCTCTCTTACTCACTTCCACTCAGATTATATCTCTTGCAATCTCTGGTCTGATTTCCTCAGGATATTTGGATATTAGTCTTTGTATATTAAGACGGGGTGGGGGGATGTAGACTCCAGACTTCATGGGAAACTCAGTTCATTGTCCCAGGTAGAACATTCCACCCTGAGACACTTGGTGAATGCTAGAGTAAACACGGTAGTGCACACAAACAATGACCGCAGAGTCAAAGACCAGGCAGCACTGCCATTATGACTGGCAGCTGGCCTAATGGCTTGGTGAGATTCATATTGGGTCCCTGTGTGGGGCCCATGATGCACCGGTAGTCCCTCTTTGCCCTGTTCCAGGAACCAGACCGCAAGGTGTCTGATCAACACAATGTAGTATTTCTGTTCCTGTTTTATTAGTTTCCACCTACGTAAGACTGTATCAGTTTGCACTCCGCTTTGTTTGAGTATGGAGGAAATTAAGCAATTGGCAATTTTCCCATGTGTGGTTAATATACAGTATGCTAACTCAACCTAAAAGTAATTTATAAAACCTCAATATCACTGTTTACCATATACTGTATATCCATTCAGTTTAAATTACAGTGGGCATTATGTAGGCATTATGTAGGCAGAATGTATTGTGTATGTGTTTACGGTAACAACACTCATCATCTAGGAGTCGACATAAACAGTGGCTGTTCAGCAATGCTTGTTGTATTATCATCAAGGGTAGAAGGATCACTACATTTAAAAAAACACCAGTCAACTAAAGACTGAAACACGTTTTGCGGCCGCAATGTTTACGTCATAATATTATATCACCCTGGTATCAGTAAATGTCTATAATGTGTGTTGCTGTATCACATTCTTATCATTCCATCTAGAGTCTTCATGCTATGGAGAGCCATGTGATGATTAAGTTCCTGCCCACTATTCTGAACCAGCTGTTTCGGGTGCTGACCAGTGCCACCCATGAAGAAGTAGCAGTCAATGTCACTCGGCAAGTACTCTGTCTCACCCCTTTTTCTATCATTTCATACACTGGTTGATGATAAGAACATCAGTTTATCTCAAATACAGTATGATGCTTTTTACTTTACAATATTACCCAATAAAAATGACCCAATCATATATTTTGTTTTGATGGCTTTTGTTTGGATGCTCAACATCGTATCTGGAAACTTTTTATTAAGGAGGTCTAGTCCCAACTTCTGGTCCGTACTTGGGAACTGACCTGAAAACATAAGGTATTCAGCTCTATTGTTGTTTTCTAAAATCTACTTTTTTTTCCTGTTGTTCAGAGTCATGATTCATGTTGTTGCCCAGTGCCATGAGGAGGGATTGGAGCACTACCTGAGATCATACGTTAAGGTAATGTCATAACATACAACATACATAACATACAAACATAATGTACTGTACAAACAAATGTAGTCACAATGGCCATGATACTAGCATCACACAGTTATAAAAAGATTTCTGCACATAAAATGTTGGCAGCTTCTCCCGACCACCCTAAAACAATCTTGCGACCACTCAGGAAGTATCCCCCGCCCCCCCCCTTTAAGAACCCCAGTGCTAGAAGGACTGATATGTCTCTCTGTGTGCCTCTGCTGCAGTATGTGTTCAAGACTGAGCCCTACACAGCCTCCACCACCAGAACAGTGCACGAGGAGCTGTCTAAAGCCATGACCGCCATCCTGAAGCCTTCCACCGACTTCCTCACTAGCAACAAGCTGCTCAAGGTAACTGCTCAAGGGCTTTTACTCTACTTGTTCTCAGTCACAGAGAATCCTTCTCCTTTTTAACTGATGTGTATATATATATTGTCCTCTGCCCTGTAGTACTCCTGGTATTTCTTCGAAGCCTTAATCAAGTCCATGGCTCAGTATTTGATTGAGAGTTGCAAAGTGAAGGTAAGTTTGCCACAAACTTGTTTGACGGCTCCTTCTGCCGTGTTCTGCTGTAGCCGAAAAGCTTAGCAGTGACATGCCCAGTCATGCGGACAGCCACACTACCACAGTACCACAGCCACAGCGTTTTATATTCACAGTCCACACTACGCTGCTGTGCAATGTAATTGTCTGCATCCGTACATACCTGACCACATCCATTTGTTTACCCTCTGCGGAAAGAAAATTGTCTCCCACATGAGTACGCCTTACTAAACAGAAAAAAGAGTCAGTGTGTCCTGAAATGTCAGTGTGTCACTGTGGTTCTATTATACTGTATATTAAGGTGTATGTACAGCAACTGTAGCCGTTAACAATTCAGTTGTTTCCCCACAGCTGTCCAGGAATCAGCGCTTCTCTGCTGCCTTCCACCACACCGTGGAGACCCTGGTCAACATGATCATGCCCCATATCACGCAGAAGTTCAAAGACAACCTGGATGCCGCCAGGAATGCCAACCATAGCCTGGCCGTCTTCATCAAGGTCAGCACCTGCAATCATCTCACGCGACCAGCAGGGGGCAGCATGTTATAGCCCTTTTTTATTTGTATCACCACAAGAGATAGTGACGAGCTATACGGTGAAAACTCCTGATATGTAAATTCTGAATTATTCTTTTGTTTGCTTTGAATAAAACTTTTGTTTTTGTTTCCTATTAATTCTGTAGCGCTGTTTCACCCTGATGGACAGAGGTTTTATCTTCAAGCAGATCAACAACTATATCAACTGCTTTGTGCCTGGAGACCCCAAGGTACCGTTGTTTATTAACTTTGTCCATTCCAATGTTTATGATGTTTATGCCAACTATTATTGGCAGTATTCTATCAAAACAGGTTTATATATAAAAAGTCTATATTATGGTTATTTATTTAAACTCAACAATAAACCGTATAATAGACACATAGTAGAGTAAACATAGATGTAGCTAATATTTTTATAATTCATCTGTTTGATGCGGGGTTCCCTGCCCCCTGACCTAAGGCAATTTAGGCTGTGAGAATGTGTTAGCACTGTGTGTTTTCCTGACTGATGCATCTGCTGTTTCTAAATGCAGACACTGTTTGAGTTCAAGTTTGAGTTCCTGCGCGTTGTCTGCAACCACGAGCACTACGTCCCTCTCAATCTGCCCATGCCTTTTGGAAAAGGGAGGATACAGAGATTTCAAGGTAAGCCTCCGCCAGTGGAGTTTTACAATTGCAATAATGAATCAGTAGATTCCTTGACCATACCTCTATTATTTGCTAGCATGCAATAAGTAAAACCAAGCTTCTCTTCTATCAACAGTAACTGCTAATATGGCAGTCGTAAACATGGATCATTTTAATGGACAGTATATCCTCATACAGAGTCAGAAATGGCAACTAAAATATTAGCGGCTAGCTTCTTTTACAGAGCGTATATTGAGTTTCATTTTTGCTATCCTCTCTCTCTCTCTCGCCAATTAGCTTTACTAACTCCCAACACGGAGTCATACGATACTCCAGTAGGTAGGTGCAAAGTGTGCAGCTTGCTTGTCCTGTCAGAAAAACCCTCTGGCCAGTACAGGACCTTTAATTCCCTCTCAAACCTGGACCAGAGTCACTGCTTACTCTTGGTGTGATTTGCTGTTCTCTAACTGTTATACGTACTGTCTTCATAAATAACTTTGATTGTCTTTGTACTTGTAGGTGTGGTTGGTTTGTAATATGATTTTTTATATTGCTCAACCATTTGGAATATAGAATAGCCCTCAGCCACTTCTGTCTTGAAATCAAATATCATAGGACCTCGAATCTGCATGCAAAGAAAACAGATGTTGTAGCCCGTTTTAGACAAATAAAGGAGATAATTCTATCCTGAATGTGGCAGATGTGATTTGTTGTGCTTGCGTCACACTCTGTGAAGCAATCACCCACTCTCTTAATTTGCCAGTCCTCTCATCTGGACATTTATTAGATTGGCTCCAGCTTCTTCACAACAATCAATGTTAATGTAATACTTTAATTCATATTTCCAACATTAATAGCTCTGGTAATGGCTCTGTTCATCCACAGAGCCTGACCCTCTCAAACACAAGGTCCAACATGAACGTCAAACACGATTGCTGCCTTTGGGGTTTTTTCTAATGGACGTGGTTGGATGATTGACCTAAACCATTTATTATTATTTTTATTTATTATTGTCTACCACGGAACCATTGGAAAATATGGGGCATTTTCATACTACCCTACTTATTATTCTTTATCTGCTGTTTCTCACCTGTCCCTGCTTGTTGTTGTCATGTTAATAACTGTCTGCTTTATTTCTAGTTAAACCTCAACTCGAGAAATGAATCCCAAAAAGTGTTGTTTGCTTAACACATTCTGAGCTTCATAGACTTCCTCATGCCTATCCACCAGCTGGTCCTAAAATCTACCTCCTTGTTCCTAGACCTTCAGCTGGATTATTCCCTGACGGACGACTTCTGTAAGAACCACTTTGTGGTGGGACTGCTCCTCAGGGAGGTCAGCACGGCTTTGCAGGAGTTCAGGGAGATTCGTCAGATTGCCATCCAGGTTCTCAAGAACCTGATGATCAAGCACACCTTTGATGAGCGCTACGCCTCCAAGGCAAGAAATCCATCCTATCGCACCGCTGTGCCTCGCCTCCTCAGTTTGATTGAGTGTAATCGATGTGTTGTCTGGAATGTCCCTTGTTTTTATTTCAGAGCCAGCAAGCCAGGTTGGCCACCCTCTACTTGCCTCTGTTTGGCCTTCTCCAAGAGAACGTTAACAGGCTAAACGTGAAGGAAATATCCCCCTTCACCATCAACCACTCAAACAATGTAAGGCTGCCATCTAGTGGCAGAAGATGAGCACATACCGGTTGTGCTGTTGTGTAGTTCTGTGTCGAGTCACGTCTTGTTTCCCTTCAGAACGGAAAAGAGGATTCACTCCTCGCCAACGCCCTGATGACTCCTCCGAGATCCAGCACTTTTCTGGACAACAGTCTGCACAAGGACGTGTTTGGCGTCATCTCTGGCACCGGTCAGTAAAGACAAACAGTGGAAAAACAAGACATATAAATGAAGTATGTACTAAAAAATTGTGATTCTAACACCATTATTATCTAATACAGCATCACCACACACATCATCCACTTCCAACATAAACTCGGTGCGCCATGCTGATTCTCGGGGATCACTCATCAGCACTGACTCCGGTAACAGCCTGCCCGAGAAGAACGACAAGGTCAGCTCTCTGGACAAGGTACAGGTCACATAACGCTGCAAATATAAATCCAGAGCGTGCGGTTACATTTGATGTATGCCCACTTTGACGTTGAGGGTTATCAGAGGCCCCCCTAGCTATGAAAGCCCCCCCACCTTGAAACGCACCGCTCTATGTTAACCTGTACCATTACCTTCCCCAACCGCCCCCGATGGCAGAAGGAGAAGTTTGCACGGAGACACTCTGCCTACGTCCCACGCGTCTTCGCGGAGAGCGAAGAGTGCGCGCTCTCCGTGCGTGCCAAGCGCGCCACCATGGACTTCTCCCAGCTCTCTGTGCCCTGCGTGGCAGAGAGTGTCTCACCGCCCTGCATCTCAATTCAAGTACAAAAAGAGACCCATCCCCGCCCGCCCTTCCCCTCTCTCTTAACTCAAATCCCCCACCCCGCCCCCCCCACCCCACTCCTAGGTGTGTCCCATCTGGGAGTGTGAGTGTGGATGAAGCTGTGTGTTGTGCCCTGGCCTCAAGCTCTTTGTTGGCCAGAGGACTCTCAGGCTATGTCCCGTCTTTCCTCTGGTTCCATGAAGCAGAGGACTACATGGGGCCTTTGTCCACTCGTGTTCCTCTGTTGCTGAGAATGCATGCTCGCTCATGGGGCTTTGTGACGTTCCCACCCTGTTCTCGTTTGCTGTGGCACTCGTGTTCGTATTCTGAAAGACAGACGCAAGAAGAATATGAAAAGAACCACACTAAAGACTGGGGATTTTTCTTTTCATTTTCCTTTAGACTTCTTTTGATCTCGGGCCACTGTTTTCCTTTGTGATGTGTGTGGTTTGGATTAAAACAGAAGGGTAAAGTGGGACACTAAGAAGTGAGGCCACTGTAATACCCATTGTATAAATCCTATTTCAGGATCTCTCTTTCATGAAATATTGCACGCAAATGACTACGCTGCAGCCTCACAGTCTTCAGTCAACCTCCCTGACGTATTGGGGTTAGCTAACTTTGGCCTTGAAGTTCTCCACTCTGTCAGTGGCCCTTTAAGACAAGCCATAGCCTCATCCTTTCCATGAAGTCATCCCCAGCTGGTCCGATGGTGTAGAGTCTAGACTAACTTAGCGCTGGCAAAGAGAACATTCTTCTGTGTGCTGTGGTAGAGCTTTGGCTCCACTGCTTTGGTTCACGCCAAACCAAACCTCTGTGCTGTCTGTCCAAACGTGACGAGGAATGTGTGGTCCATTTAAAGCCTAACTGCCAGACTCTCCTCCATGCATGAGTCCCTGAGTGTGTGACTAGAATAGGTAACACAACTCTAACCCCAGGCCCATAGAAAACCAATACATTTGTTGTAATACACACAAGTTAAACAGAGTGATATGATTATAAAATTAGCCTGGCCTGCAAGACTAACAAACCAAGACAAATGAAAGCAACAAAATCTAATTGTGCCTAATTTTGCCTATTATGTTGATACTGGAGGACCAGTTTCCTGGACACAGATTAGGATTTGTTTGCCCAGACTCTGATCTGTGACCCGGAAAGCAACTCATTCTAAGTTAGACATGCAAGCAAATCACAATAATAGTTTGTGTAGGTAGTACGCTAAGGTACCACACAGACGAGTTCTCTTTACGTCTGACTGCCATTTTTGACCGTCAGAACCAGCCGGCCTCAGCCCTGGGCAGCACGCTGCTGCGCTGTGACAAACTGGACCAGGCCGAGATCAAAAGCCTCCTCATGTGCTTCTTGCATGTGCTCAAGAGCATGTCTGAAGGTAAGATCTCAGTTAGCTAGAACACACACACACGCACTTTCTATATTCATCTCTTTCTATTCTTCTCTCAAACTGTATCATAAACACACACACATATGTATACACACACCTGCATACTATTATTAATAACCCATACAATGTCCATATATCCTCTTGCAGATGCCCTGTTTACATACTGGAATAAGGCTTCATCTGCTGAGCTAATGGACTTTTTCACACTAGTCGAGTGAGACTTCTTAAACTCTGACCATTCACACTGTGATGTTCCACATTTAGCGTGACAGATGCCTGATTTGCCTGACATTTTGTCTTTCAGACTGTGTCTTCATCAGTTCAGATATATGGGAAAAAGATACATCGCCAGGTAATGTTGCCACTGCCTGGTCATGTTCAATGGTGTAAATTATGTTTTAGCTACTTAAATTACTTAAAACTTTAATGTTGTGTTTAGATAAATGACTTAACAGAAGAACCAGTTGCTTGTTATTTCTCCAGAAACGAGACCTTTGTTTTAACTTGTAATACATTTCAGCCCCTCTGTATGTGAAACATAGGCTAATATGTATGTCAGTATGGGTTTAAAGGTGTGATAGTGTGTTGTGCATACTCAGTCTAGGCCCACGCACCTGGGTGGGGACAGGCGGACACATTAGTGGAGTTCTGGCTTGGACTCGCTGAGGGCTGTCTAATCCCCCTACCCCCCCACCCCTCTCTCTATCTCTGTTCACTTAAATGCTGGCAAGTTTAACATAGTGAAACAAACACTGGCTCCTGCCCTCTCCTGCTTGGTAAGACTAAAGGTGGACTGGACTCTTTTGCTCTAAAAGCATGTCGCCTTGCTTGTGACTCGATCTTCTATATAAACTCCCATGTAGTGCGTGCGCTCTTCTCATTTTCTCCTGCATGGCTTACACTGCAACTGACCGCCTTAACGCTGCTGGCATCGCTTTCATATTTATTGTGTTGATATTGCATGAACACACAGTCTTTTCTTAATCATCAGCACGTTTATATTTTCATATAGCTTCCACTGTAGAAGTGTACATATTGAAATACATTGTGTTCTCCTGTTGGAGCATTTTCTTTGCCTGAATACTATACATACCATGTTATAT
>JAOEHI010051705.1:7098-18107 GCA_025447815.1 Percopsis transmontana | reverse complement strand
TGTTTGTTTGTTTGTGTGTGTGTGTGTGTGTGTGTGTGTGTGTGTGTGTGTGTGTGTGTGTGTGTGTGTGTGTGTGTAACAAAACAAAAGTGTGCTTTGCAAGAGACAAACATTAGAAGTACCCATAGCAGCCAGGAGCCTCAGATGCACCATTATATCTCTGTTACATTTCCTACTAATGTTTACTAGCTAACGCTCAGCGCTAACTTGGTTGCTATGAATGAACATGGCGTGCAAACCTCCGAATTACATGTATCGTGAGATCTATTAATAGATTCACACTGTATATAAACATAGACAGCTTCTACTCATATAAGGTGGACGCCCTGAACACTTCCCATTCACAAAGCTGGACAAAGTGGAAGGCTAGGCAGGAGGAACTGAGTGGGAGACGGAAGACCGAATCCCACCGGACCCTCCCCGCGTTGCATCGGCATGGCTCGCCCGGCTGTTGCCATGGCAACAGGAGCCGTGTGGCATGGCGAGGATGACAGGAGAAAGGTGGGAAGAGAGACAGAGAGGGGCCGAGTGCACCTGCAGTCCTCCACCATTGGGGGGAGGGAATCGACTGGGAGAGATGAGAAGTCCTCCCTCTCTCTCCCTATGTTGCACACATCTCTTACAGCCCTTCGTTCACCATCATTCGTCCCCCCTCCCTTAATCAACGCCGCCAGAGGGAACAGTGAGGCTCCAACTCTCCTGTGCTACTTTGTTTCTGCTCTCTGCACTCTCGTCTTCTCCTTCCTTGCTACGGGCTCCTTCCTTCTCACAATACAGACATGAGTGACGACAGAGGTTTGGTCCGCTGTGCTGAAGTGAAAACGTCAATTAGAAACGTCAACGTGAATTAGAACGTCACTCCTGGTTAAGACAACAAAGTCAAGAGGAGCCATTGCTGTCAGTCACTCAGGACTTTGATGGCCAAGAAAGGAGAACTCCCCCCTTTGATTTTATGTACAGGAGCGAGGGGGAGTCCTGGGTGCCTTGTGGTTTGCTGTTAAAAACTCTATATAGTTTTATTTGAAGCCAATAAGCTCTTGCCTTTGGCTTGAATCTGTTAAAATGTGGCTCAGTAAAATATAAAATAGCTTTGCCAGGAATTTTCATTAGGTGAGGCTTGGAGGGCGCGTAGCACAAGGCGATTACTTAATGAATATTGATACTTAGTATTTACCATGACAACAGCAAATTTAGCTCCGCTGTTTATGCTTCAAAGTACACCCACGCTTTACTAAACAATATCATTTCACGCTCCACACACCAGATAGCGATATAACATGCCGCCTTATCATAATTCCACTATATTGTCGAGATATGAGGGAGCTCGTGTTTGTAGCGTTAAAAGTCAGCGGAAACTAATAAAATGAGCCTAGGAGAGCCGTGAGTGAAGGCAGTCGCTACTGATGCAAAGACCTGACCCTAACTGCGCCAGTGCCCCAGGTTCCGTCGCGGCGATAAAGACATTCATAAAGGGCTTTATATTGGCTGTCGCATGCCACACAGATTCCTATCTGACACATATAGATGTCACGCATAGAGTAACCACACATAACCAAGCTGGTGCTAGGAAACACAGCCATATTGCACACTAATACAAAACACGTCGATAAACGCAGACAAATACACACACACGCAAAAACATGCCAATCAACACATAAACAGATGGCCAACAGATTTAAGAACCTGTACAAAGTATAAACACACACACACACAGAGGGAAACATATTAACTTCCCCACTGTGAAATGAGTGATTTCACAAGCTGATGGTGATCTGGGGTATTGGGTGACAGGAGGAAATCACAGAGACCAGATAGGATCAGATTGGGAGATGTCCTCTAATGTCCCAAACCAAAGCAGAGCCTCATCGCTCTGCGCAGCATGGGCTGCCTGCTGATCATATCATTACAGTCCCCCAATCCCTGGGACAGCCTAACCCAATAAACAGCATCCTGTGTCTTGCACAGAGAGAGAGAGTCCATCTAGCCGGCTCTGTCTTCTTGTCTATGTGTGTGTGTGTGTGTGTGCGCGCACGTATGTGATGATGCTCTAGATAGATTATTACTAAACTGTGCCATGCTGCTATTGGTGGTCACGCAGCCATATCCTGCAGTATTGCCATCGCATTTCCACTGCAATGTACTCTCAGGCCACTAGCGGTAAAGTATGTCTATTTTATGTGCTGCAGACCAAGTAGCCTGTTCGTAGTCTTGTGCGATGCGAGTAAAGAGGAGACGGACTGAAGCCATTTTGGTGCAAGCAGACCTTGGATCTCGCTAGTTTGATGTGTGGCTTGTGTGATTCTCCTACAGTAGCTGGACAGTTCATTTACAACATAAGCCATCAATAAACTAAAAGTTTAAGTTGTGTCAGCGTAGATGTATATAAGTACACTTCATCTACGCATGCAAGGTGATAATGCACTCAGGTGTGACACAGAATATGTCCAGACTTGTTTATTCAGCCTGTGACGAGTCAAGGCACACACAGACATGACAAGCAGTTCAACTAATTGTGTTCACACTTTGAGCTAGAAGCAGATTATGAAAGAGAGACAGTGGTGTGTGTGTGTGGGGGGGGGATACTTTTCTAGACCTTTCAATCAACATCTACTTGTCTGCGGTCCTCTACGCTATTCAGTTAGCGTAATAGAAGACAATAATAAGATAGTTCATTAAAATGAATTCAGAGGATTCAGAGGAGCCTTTTAGGGCCGATGTTGCCACGGCCTAAACATAATGAAGAGAGAGAGAGCTCGGATGGAAAGATGGGAGGAGATATGTTAAGAGAGCAGACGCATTTATTAGCCGTATCCATTAGTGTAAAAGGGCAGAGTGGAAACAAAAACAAATATTGCATCACAGGGCTAATGAAACAGCGGTTTTGCACGGGTGTGCGAGTGTGTTCGGTCTGTTTCAAGTGACATGTTGTGTTGCACTAAAACCTGGCTGAATCTCTGGAATTCTGTTGGCTTTAACAAGGTGCTGAGAGCGCTCCGCGGTGCGCGCTGGCCCCGTGCTGGCTGTCAACAACTACCACAGCTGCGTCGGGCTGGCTGCTAGTGGATCTCCACTCAGAATAGCTCATTTAATCTCCTCCCACAGATGTTCAATTGGATGGAGATCAGGTGACAGGTCGGGCCGCCGCATTAAGCGGAATTATTGCTGTGATCATGGACAGTTTTAGCCCTGCGGTAAAGGTTGTTATTTTATTTTTTTTAATTAATCACGCTGTAAAAACTCTTTCGTAGATGGCTAGACTGCTTCCACGAGGGGTACTTCTGATTGGCTGTTGTGATGTTCAGATATCCTATGGTTTTAGAAGCCCTTTACCATCAGCGAGTGGCACAGTGCGAGCCAATCGTTAACCTCTTACTATGAGCTTGTGTGAACAAGCCTTGCGTGCGTGTGTGGAGGTCACATTTACTATATAGGCCATAATCACGTTACAGTGTCAAAGGGCTGCACGGGCCAACCAACTATGACCCCCTGTTCCTTGTACTCCCATCGGGCAAGGAAAACCTTTGGATGGGGACCACAAAAGGAGGAGTACAACCCTTCCAGGACGGGATTCAACAGGTGCACAGTGAGAACTAATACTAGCATTACACAATAAGTATTATATACAGTTATATACAGTTGACAACATTATTTACTTGTTGCGGTCCTCTCAAGGTTACAACTTTAATTAACATGCACACACACACACAATTAAACACAAACATATTAACAATGCTGCAGGCTAGTAGCTGTTTCTGTTTACAGGAGAGAATCCAAAGCATTTTGGCATTGGAAGATGCCTTTTCAACTCCAATGAAAGATACATTTTGTAAATGACTAGAATGCTAGTTTTGACGTTAATGTGTCCTGGAGCAAAGCAGGGTGTTAGTGTGGTCGCTAACTGTGAATTTAAAATCCGCCATCAACCATATATAACCATATATAACAACACTACGCCACTGTACTGAACTTTCCTCGCATTCCCATACACATACAAAATAAATATGTATGTGATGTAAATTGCTGAATGCAAATCATATGGATCTACACATATATGTCTGCCTGCTTACAGGAGACTAAAGAGTGAGGGTTTTACTGAGAAAAGAGCAGACCGCATAGCTCTTACCCCATCTGTACTCTCGTGAATCTATCATATCCTACAGGGCTATGCTTCATCCTCTACTGTAACACACACAAACACACACGCAGAAAAAACACAGCTGTGAGGAAATACACACACGTGTAAAGATCTGACACAGAACCAAGTCCCTCCACAATTAATCTCCTTTTAAAGTTTGCCTCTGATCCAATGCAGCATCTCTCTGTCTCTCTCTCCCCCTCCCTCTCTATTTCCCTCCCTCTCCTCAGCCAACCCGGGTCTCCTCTGCGCTCCTCGATACACTGGTGGGAGAAGACGGGCGCAGGAGGACATGAAAGACAAAGAGAAATAATAAAATATCCTGGCCTGTTTTTGGGCAGGGTATTTCCATATGCTGTGTACACAGGCATCAAACCTGCGCAGAGTTAGTGTTTTGTCTTCAATCACTACAAAACTGCCGCTCACGCAAGCTCAAGTTTTTTTTTCTTTCGCACCATTGTCTGTAAACTCCAGCGGCTGCTGCGTGTGAAAATCCCAGGAGGTCAGCAGTTTCGGAGATACTGGAAACCACCCCGCCTAGCACCAACAGTCATTCCACGGTCAAAGTCACTTTGGTCACATTTCTGCCCCATTTGGATGTTTTGGTTGACAGTGTACATGCTTTTATGCACCGAGTTGCTTCTGCATGCTGGGCTGATTAGATTTGCATTGCATCAATGAGTAGCTGTACAGGTGTACCTAAAAGTATATGCCGAGTGTCATTTAATTTGTGTGAAAGAGAGAGGGAAAAAAAGCGAATCGAAATGATAAAAAAAGAGAAAGGATAGCTCAAAAATAAATATTTATTAGTGAAATTAAAAAAAGCAATAGAGAACCAAAAAAAAAAAAAACTAAAGGGGCAAAAAATAACACCTACGCAGCACAAACGCTGGATTCTAAACCAATTTGTGGGATAAGGGGTGAACAAAGAGGGAACGGAAAGGAGGGAACCAGGAGGAAAAAGCAGGCAAGAGAGCATGTTTACTATAGCCCCTGTGTGTCTGACAGGCCAATGGATGATTTATAGCTAACATTGTCTAGCACTGTAATTGGCCGCCATGTTGGTTCCTATAGTGGGGCCAGAGAGAAGGGGAGATATACAAGCACAAGGCTGGATAGACCTAGCTCTTACCAGCAGTATTCTGGAGACAAGAGTCAGGCTGGGGTGAAAAGGCCAAGAGAGCCCACAGGGTTACGGAAAGCAGAGAGAATACAACCAGCATCCAGCAGTACAACTATAATGAGGCTTTATCCCTTAAGACATTCAAACAAATACACACAAACTGTGTGTGTGTGCCTGTTGTGTGTGTTTGTTGTGAGAGTTTAGCCTTTTGTTAAATATAATATTCTCCTGTGTAAAAGGCTAATGTTGTCGGTTTGTTTTAAAGACAAACTGGGGCTTCGCCTAAGGGAATTCAAAATGTGGCCAAAATGGCCACATTGACTCAAGCAGCACAATCTACCCTGGCATTTCTGACACTAAAAAAATCGCAGATATTCTGGGGGCAATGAGTTACAAGTAAGCCCTGGATAACCCCATTTGTCTGTCTCACTTCTTTTGTGTATTTTTTGTTGCTGTTTTTCTCACAATTTCTTTTTCCCCTGATGAAAGTCTACCATGACAGAATATACCTATTTGACAGTGATTAGCTTATGTGCTTAATACTGAGATTGCATTGGAGGAAATGCTGGGAAAAGCTACAGTACAGTACATGACATCATCTACAAGGCTGATGTGCTTTTTAGTTAGGTTTTTTAAGGATATCTAGGATTTGACTAAACACTAAAACCAAGAGGTTGTGGGTTCGATCCCCAACATGCACGGCTTACCTGTAACCATCCTTGTAACCTCTTTCTGCTCCAAAATACTGTACTCACTGCCTGTCACTTGCTGGATAAAAGCGTCTGCTAAATGACTTAATGGTCATTGTAAATAACCTCATCTTCTGATAGTAGGTGACACATTTGGGAATTGGACTTTTACAGTAATATAGGCCTTCAGGTAAATAGTGGGCAAGATCAGTTTCCCTGTGGGCGAACGTGTTTGAAGTCATATTGTGTCTCCTGCTGCTCTGATGTCTAAACAGCATTGTGGAGATGTTGAGAGCTGCACGGCCTGGGAATTTATCTACTATGGTCTTCCAGAGACATCAAAGAGCAGTCTATGTCTTTTATCTTCCCATCCAGGAACTGCCTTACTAAACACACATTCACTCACTCTCTCTCTCACACATACACACACCACTGCACTGTCATTCAAAAGGCAAACAAAATTGTCCATCTTTCTAGTGATTTTCCTCCAGCAGAGCTTGTCTCTTTCTCCCCTGTCTCTGTGACTGGATCAGGCCGGTAACTCCTGTCCTTAACGAGCCTGCTAGAATCCGCCAACACACGTTCTCCTAACTGCCAGCACTCTGGGAAGGAGGGAGAGATTGATGGAGGGAAGGAGGGAGAAAGAAGTACAGAGAGATTTTTCATTCTGTGTGTCTGTATGTGTGAGAGAGAGAGAAAGAGAGAGAGACTGACTCCTCTCCTTAATGAGTGTTTTGTGCCCCTCCACTAAGCTTTCTCCTCTTCCAACACCTCCTCTCGTATGGCGCTACGACTCTCAGGACTGCAAGGAGTGTATAAATTAGTAAAAAGGAAGGGAGTGAAAGATGTTAGTGACAAGGAAGGGAGGAACGCAGGTAGAGGAAGGAGATTTAGAATAACTGACAGGCGGGCGGAGAGTTAACAAACAATGGGCCTTCAAAAGCAATGCAGAGAAAATTAAGACAGAGACAGAAGTTGCAAACTGAAGCTGGGAAAGGTTTGACAGACACACACATACAGATCCCAGGGCTACAGCCGTCCTTCAGGCCAATGCACCCCAGCTTCACACTAGACCACTGATTATTAGTGTTTTTATTGTTTTTGTAAGGATTATTATTATTCATGTTTTGGCCGTCTAAATGTAGTTGGGGAGCAAAAACTGTAAGTCCCAGAGGCACCAAACTTGGTAGGTAGGTTTAAAGCCTGGCAGCGACCTCACAGATTGTAATAATCTCGCCAGGACTCTAGTTCATATCTCAGGCTCTCCACCCATTTCCGTCTGCCAAATGTTCCCGCCATTTTCAAAAGTCAAAAGTGAACCTAATCTATCTCCTCTAAGGCTGTTCATCTGAATCTCACTAAATGTGGTACACATCAATTACAGACCAAGCGTGGCCAATTATATTTCTATGGCCCATATCTTCTCTTGTAAAAGTACAATATTATCCAAAGTTGGTATACCCTGTCAGCACAACATTCCTTGGACGCGCACCAAATTTCGCGAAATTGTATGCATAGGGGGTGCTACTATTGCCAAGAACCACTTGAGGTAAAACCGTGAAATTTGGTACTTGGTTGGTTGGTAGATAGCTCTAATACGGTTTGGACCCTGTTAATCACCGCTTGCGGCTATATTTGATTATTGATTCCGTGTACCTGTGGGAAGGGTTTATAAGTGGGATGTTTGGTTTGCTACACTGTCGGTTATTGTGAACGTGTTCATGTTTGATGCCACATTATTGTGAATCATACTTTCGTACCCGCTATTAAAATGCCAGCTCTGTGCCAGCACACGCACTCATCACGCTAGTCTTAACACTCACCCAACTGTAATCCACAAAACCCCCCGTCATCTAGCCTACAGGGATTTCCCAATGCTCAACTGATTTGCATTTCAACTGTCACTGTTTGATGACATCACAGGGTTACTTGGAGGTGTGCGACAATGGATATTTACGGTTTCAGACCACAGCCAAGAGCCCAACCTGATTTGCATGACAGACAAGGTATCACCCTTGTCTGACCTATGCTGTTTCACAAGAAACGTGATATGCATGGAGCTCTTACTGAGGGAACTAAAGTAAACTTAATGTTACTAAAACGTAATGTTAGCAAACCTATTCTCAAAATGTAGTTTTTATAATGAGTAAAACTGCCGAAATTAAAGGCTGTGCAAGCTGATGGCAGTAATGTAAATACACTAAAATGAACTTACATTCCACGAACTGTAGGAACATGCATACGCACATGCACACACACACACAGACAGACACACGGCTGAAACCCAAACCCAAACTACTCAACAGCAATAAACCTGCTACAAACTTCCAGAGAGAAGCAGGTGTGGATGAATATTCATGCTTAGTGTAGGCTTGCCGCAACTCTGTGTGTTTGTGTGTGTGTGTGCTGGCATATGTCCTCTCGTAGGTGGATTGCTGGCCACCAGCAGCGCTAGGGAAAAGGAAGGAACATTTCAGTGGCTATGGAACAACTGGCGGCAAATCAGATGGGCAGCATTCAGCCCCAACTGCATAGACGCATTGTTCAAGTGCTTCCTGTTAGGTATAATTTATTCCCTGAACACCTACCTCGCTGCCATAGAGTACAGCTGACAGTACCAATGATGGAGTGAAAACAGCTTGGTCAGGAAAGCTTTGCGGTGGGTAGAAATAAAGTCAAATCAATCCTAAATCGTCGAAACTTCTCTCTAAGGCGTTCGGGGAGTGTCAAACAGGTGGCTGGGTGAAGGGGTGGACAGCATCGCGAGGCTAAGACAAGTCTTTGTGCAAAGAGATGATGTTACACTTATCTTAGCCGTCGCTCACATGCATGTGCGCACACGCATACACACACACCATGTGCTTCAAAGCATTCTTATACTGAATGGGCCACATTCAAAATCCCAGCTTTTGAAAATGTGAAGGACGTTGCTAAGGGGCATAAACACACACACACACACACACACACACACACACACACACACACACACACACATAAAGTAAGATAAAAGAAAATTATATATCTATTTTGCAACGATGTATTACCATGGAAACACAGCTACTGCTTTGCATGCCAGCGCTGTGCTGGTATTTTATGCTGCATAATTTATTCCCCCCGTTTAGATGAGCTTTGTCCACTCAGTGATCCGGCAAGGAATGAAGGCACTCATACATATTTAAGGCAGGAAGGGTGGGGGTTGGACTCCTGCGTACAGAGAGAGATGCACTCTGGGAGATGGAGCCAGAGCCAGGTAGTACAGCTAGGTATCTGGAGGCTACGGTGAAGCCATGGAGTAAGCTCTCTCTGCCCCCCACCACACACACACACACACACACACACACACACACCTGTTAGAGACATACGCCAAGAGAAGACAAGGATAAACCCAGTGGTTTTCAAACCTTTTGACTTGGAAGAAATAAACACTTTAAGATAACTACAGTAAGATATAGTACTATAAACAAACAAATAAAATAAATATATATATATATATTTTTTTTTAATTCTCAAAAAGATCTTGCAACTTCACAAAAGGCTTTTGCGGCCCGCGGGGGGGACTCCGACCCCCCACCTTGGGACCCTATGCATTAAACCTAACCGGAAGCGGAAACGGTGTGGGGATTCTACGATAGAGCTGTAAAACTGGCAGCAAACTACAATAGAAACAATAACGGCAGCAATCATAACGCATTTTCAGCAATGACGTACACAGTCTGGAACTTGCTGGTCATTTCAATATTTGTCTGAATCCATTACGCTTTATTCAGATGAAAAATATGTCAATATAAATATTCCACTGAATGCTAGAAAAGGCATAAAAGGTGCTTACTTTGTTTTTTTATTTATATTTTTGTATGCTAGCCTGTAAATAGCATTGTAACAGTTTGTGTGGACACACTTTCATTTGTTCACGTGAACCTGCAATACAATATATATAGGCAATAGCATCACAATTATAGAGTTGTGTAGAAACGACCGAAGGAAGTTAGCGAGTTAGCGTGGTTATTTGTAGCCACTGGTGCACAATAGATGGAAATAGACTTAAGTAATAGACTTAAGTAACTGCTTTCCAACAGTGTTCCTATCCTTGCCCACAGCTTCTACATAATCCCAGATATATTAATATTTTCTTCTGGGGAAGTATTTTAGGTTTTCAATTGGTTTGTACCAAAAATAAAAGCTAAGCCATTGTAGCACAGAATAACTGCATGCCCTAGTCATTTCAGTAACATGTCATTCGGGTTACATGACTATGATATAATCAACCTGTAAATGCCCTCCAGCCAAGAGCTGACTAAGCCAGGTCTGTGTGTGTGTGTGTGTGTGTGTGTGTGTGTGTGTGTGTGTGTGTGTTATTCTGTCAGTCAGGACAGTGTCAGGACAGCAGTGATGGCAGGAGACACTGTGAGTCAGCAAACATCAAACACTCTCAATGAATTCCAATCAAGCAGATGGACCCCTGCTGCGTCATGAGAAATGTCCCAGTCTGCATCGACCATGTGACACACACAAGCACGCACGCGCGCACACACACACACACACTATCTCAAGACAAGTATTGGACTATTTGGAATGATTCATAACAGTCATTCATTTACTTCCTATTATGAATTCGACAGCAGCAAGAAAATTATTTTCCACGGCTATAAACTGTAATACTGGTCTAAACAACATTATAGTCTGATGATCAATTCCCTGGTACATACATATTCAATGTTGGAATATTAATTTTGAATTTATTTTGAATTAACAATAAAAAAACACTTTGTTTGACCTTGCCTGTGTTTTCTGTTTCTAACTGCAGGTAAAGTCCATATCGGAAACCTTGCTGCCTGTTTATTTAGGATTTGGTCCTTTGAGCACAACCTAACAAACAGCGATTAAGTAAATAAGTAGCCTAAACCGTGCCGGGTGTGTGTTTCATGAATACACACTGGGTTTGCTGACCAGTCCCCACAACCCCAGTGTCCCCCGACGCACCCCTCCACACACACACACACACACACACACACCAGCTGTCCAGCCTGCTGTCTCAGTGTGTCTCCTGCAGGTAAGGAGCAAT